>JAENJI010000049.1:187628-212473 GCA_018901935.1 Pugionium cornutum
AAGTGATGGAAGATTTAGTGCATACATGAGAAGTTGATCAGCCAGCTAAAATAATCATTCTAAATTGATTATTGATACTCATTGAGTAAATGTTTATAAATGAAGCATAATGAATGGCACTACGCAGTTTTGGATAGATATGATTCTTTCGACGCTTTGTCGTAATCTCAATTTTGTCAAAATATAGAAAATTGAGCTACCCGAACGTGAGCTTTCGATTTGTGTCATTCTGAGCTCTAAATCAAAGGTTACGGACAATTTAGTGCTGACATGTCAAGTTGATCTGTCAGTTAAAATGATCATTCTTAACTCATCATTTGTGCAATTGAGAAGAGGCCTATAAATAAAGCATAATACATGGCATCACGCAGTTCGGGTAGGTTGGATTACTTGGACACTTTTTCGTATCTGTTTTGGTCTCAAATTTTGTCACAATATATAGCCTTGAGCTAGCTTAACTTGGTCATTGGATTCATGTCATTCTGAGCTCTAAATCAAAACTTACAGATGATTTTGTACAGACATGTCAAGTTGATCATCCAGTTAAAATGATCATTCTAAATTGATCATTGGTGCTCACTGAGTAGAGGCTTATAAATTCAGCATAATGCGTGGCATCATGCAGTTTGGGATAGATTGGATATTTTGGACACATTGTCATATCTATTTTTGTTTCAAAATTTGTCACAATATAGAGACTTGAGCTAGCTTTACGTGGGCATTGGATTCATGTCATTCTAAACTCTAAATCAAAACTTACAGACGATGTAGTGCGGACACGTCAAGTTGATCAGCAAGTCAATATGATCATTTTAAACTGATCATTGGTGTTCATTGAGTAAAGGCTTATAAACGAAGCATAATGCTACTACAAGAAAACATTAACATTTGTGATGGTATTTCCGGTGGAAACAAAACCGTCGGAATTTTCCAACGAAATGGCAATGGTTTTCTGAGGGAATGCAGAGGGAAAGTCTTCTGTCGGGGATCCGTTGGTAATTCCCGACGCCGGCACCACCGCCAGGAAATCGATGGTAAAACCTGACGGTAAACCGTTGGTTTTCCGACGAACGTGTTGTCGTCGGGACATCCTCTTGAAACCATCACAAATTACTGATGAAACTAAGACCGTTGGTTTTTCCGACGATTTCCCGATGGCATGTTGTTTTACTATCCATCGGGAACCCGTCGGAAATATACCGATTGGATGACGTCGAGTGTCATCGGATAGCCGTCGGAAATATCTGACAGTGGCCGGAATCCATCGGGAATCCGTTGGAAACTGAAGAATAATCAATTAAAGTTTGTGATTATCTGTCGGTGGTCGGAATCCATCGGCAATCCATCGGAAATGGAAGAATAATCAATTAAAGTTTTTGATTATCCAGTTGTGGTCGGAAACCATCGGAAATCCGTCGGAAAAGAGAATATTCTTAAGAATAATCTGTTTTAAAATTTGTGAATATCTGTTAAAAATTCGTAGTAATCTATTAAAAATTCATAATAATCTGTTAAAAATTCGTAATAATCTGTTAAAAATTCGTAATAATCTGTTAAAAATTCATAATAATCTGTTAAAAATTCGTAATAATGTGTTAAAAATTCGTAATAATCTCTTAAAAATTCGTGATAATCTCTAATTTTCAATATAAATACGCTATGATCATTCACAATTTCTTCAGAACAAAAAATCTTTAAAAAAAATGTGTTCTTCGGGTTCTTATGATTATTTTCAATCGTGGATGGATAAACCTTGTTATGATTCAACAACGGGTGAATTGACTGATGAATTTGCGCAAGGTGTTGAAGAGTTCATGACATTTGCATCAAACAATATCATGACATCAGAATAAGGTAAAATGTATTGTCCGTGTATTAAATGTCGAAATCATAGATTAATCTTTGTTAGAGAAGTACGTAATCATTTGTATAGGACTGGATTTATGCCAGGTTACAAAATTTTGTATTCACATGGAGAAACTGATGAAACGATGCAATATTATGGTAGTACTTCAAAAAGGTTAGATAATACTAATGTTAGGCTAGAGGAACCGGCATCACAAGTTGATATAAACGGAGGTACTGTTGAGATTGTGAATGATGCATTTCGTGAATAAAGAGCATCGTACATTGAAGATATTAGCAGAATAGAGGAATCTAATTTGGAAGCCCAGAAATTTTTTGATATGTGCAATGCATCCAAGCAGCCTTTGTATAAAGGATGTAGAGATGGATTATCGCCTTTATCTGCTGGAAG
Organism: Pugionium cornutum; assembly: GCA_018901935.1. Lineage (NCBI taxonomy): Eukaryota > Viridiplantae > Streptophyta > Magnoliopsida > Brassicales > Brassicaceae > Pugionium > Pugionium cornutum. Next base: position 189,886 of record JAENJI010000049.1, read on the forward strand.
CAGCTTGATGACGATAAAGATGGATTTCAACTTGGCTGAAGATTGTGTGAATGCGATAGTTGATTTTGTTAGAGATATATTATCTGAAGATAATATTGCACCTGCTTCATATTACGAGGTTCAAAAACTTGTAGCTGGTCTTGGATTGTCATATCAGATGATCGATGTATGTATTGACAACTACATGATCTATTGGAGAAATGATGAAAACCGCATGAAGTGCCGATTTTGTCACAAACCTCGATTTCAAGAGACAAGTGGTAGAGTACCTATTCCGCATAAACGGATGTAGTATTTGCCATTAACAGAGAGGTTAAAGAGGTTATATCAATCTGAAAACACGGCAAAACCTATGAGATGGCATGTAGAATATAATTCGAATGGAGAAATTGTGCATCCCTCGGATGCAGAAGCATGGAAACATTTTCAACAGGTTTATCCTAGTTTTGCATATGAGCCTAGAAACGTATACCTCGGGTTATCTATAGATGGATTCAAACCTTTTGGGAAGCATGTTAGGCAATACTCGTTGTGGCCAGTTATTGTTACACCTTATAATTTGCCTCCTTCTTTGTGCATGAAACGAGAGTTTTTGTTTCTAACAATTCTCATCCCCGGCCCAGAGCATCCTAAGCGATCGCTTGATATTTTCTTGCAACAACTAATTCATGAGTTAAAAATATTGTGGGAAAATGGTGTTGAAGCATTCGATGTTTCCAACCAACAAAACTTCTTGATGCGAGCAGTACTTATGTGGATCATAAGTGATTTTCCAACATATGTTATATTATCAGGATGGTCGACGCATGGAAGATTAGCATGCCCATATTGTCAAGATAAGACTAATGCGTTCCAACTGAACCACGGACGAAAGACTAGTTGGTTCGATTGTCATCGTTGATTTCTACCACAAGATCATCCATATCGCCGGAGCACAACATTGTTTAGGAAAAAAAATTTTGATGGTCCACCTCTTATTCTTGACGGGAATTATATGATGACTCAACTTAGAGATTTTGGTGCTGAGAGAACGGCTTCATGTGGAGGTAACGGAAATTACCCTGTTGATGGTTGTGGCGAATACCATAATTGGCACAAGAAAAGCATTTTTTGGGATTTACCATATTGGAAGGACCATTTGTTGCGCAATAATCTAGATGTTATGCACATTGAGAATAATTTTTTCGACAACATAATGAATACCATTCAAAATGTGCAAGGAAAAACAAAAGATAATTTGAAAGCTAGATTGGATTTGCCAGGTATTTGTTCCCAGAAGGAACTACATGTAATGTCAAATGGAAAATCATTGTCTCCTGCATTCCGGTTGGATGTGCATGCAAAAAGATGAATTCTTGGACTGGATTAAGCATAGTGTCAAATTTCCAGATGGATACGCATCTAATCTTCGTAATTGTGTCGATACTATTGAAGACAAATTTTCAGGGATGAAAAGTCATGATTATCATGTTGTGATGCAAATACTATTCCCATTTGCCTTTAGCGATCTGCTGCCTTAAAACGTCCACAAAGCAATTGTAGGTACGTTTACATTATTTTATATATAAATAATCATAATTTCATATATTATATGATATTAAAAAAACTTTTATGTAGGGATTGGTGCTTTTTTCTGAGATTTATGTACAAGATCACTTACTGTAGACGATACCTAAAATTTGGAGAAAAAAATACCGGTTCTCATTTGTAACGTGGAGAAAAATTTTCCACCAGCATTTTTTGATGTTATGGAGCATCTTCCTATTCACCTCCTTAGAGAAGCAGCGCTTGGAGGACCTGTTCAGTACCGATGGATGTATCCTTTTGAGAGATATATGTTCCACCTAAAGAAAAAAGTTAAAAATCTTGCCAGGGTTGAAGATTCAGACATCGCACAAAGTATTAGTGAAGAAACATCTAACTTTGCTAGCTACTATTTTCCATCACAAGTCCAAACAAAAAATAGACGACATGCACGACATGATGATGGAGGAAAAAAACCAAGCTAACCAGTGTATGTGCCAGAAATATTTGCACAAATTGGACGTTTAAGTGGAAAAGGGAAGACGCAACGCCTATCAGAGGAGAAACACAATCACTTGCATTCGTATATTTTGACAAATTGCGATGACGTTTTGGAATATGAAAGGTACATTCAATTAAATTTTGTTTTTAGTTGTTATTATAATTTATTGTTAATTATTTTTTCATAATTAACAGGATATACATGGAACAAATACATGTTCATTATTTAGATTACAGCGAGAATGAGTTGGTCGAACTTAAAAAATGCGAATTTGCAAGATGGATGCATTTTTATGTTAGTGTTACCATAATTATGTAATTTTCAATAATAGTTTACTATTTATATATATATATGTATATATTTATAATTGACTACATTCAATTATTTTGTAGGTTACTACAGGTCCTTCTAGGGGGATAACGTTTCCCACATGGTTAGTTGAGTTGGTGAGTGGTCCTACATTTACAGCAAAATCTTATCCAATGTACTGCACTCGTGGATATGCTTTTAAGAGTCATCGCGAAGTAAACTCACAAACAACTTGTAATTATGGTGTATCATCTCAATCGGGAGAAATTGTATACAACGGTGTTCTTCGTGAAATATTAGAAGTTCACTATCCAGGAATGATTGATTTGAGGTGTATTGTGTTCTATTGTGACTGGTATGACCCTGTCATGGGTCAACGTGAAGACGAATTCGGTGTTACATCTGTCCACTCTCATAAACGACATCAAAAATATGATCCTTTTATACTTGCATCACAAGCGAACCTGGTTTGTTCTATTTAATATACTCGTGTGAGGAACAAGCAAGATCCTTGGATTACAGTGACCTCAATACATCCTAGAGGAATGGTATGTGGTATTACTGAACAAGACCCTATGCAACAAAGCACAATTGGTAACTTAGTTTCCATAAACACTTCTCTTGAAGTTAAACTTGTTGTTGATGACACCACGAACGAAGATTACAACATGTTTCAAGATTCAGAAGAAGAGATTAGTGAGTTTGACGACCAAAATTCAGCTAATTCGGAGTGTTCATCAGATTCAGATTAAATTTATGATAATAATGTTTTTTTTTTTGCATACTATAATTATATATAAATTATCTTTTTCTGATAATACATCATTTCAGATTATTATAATTACAAGAAATTATAAAATAATTATAAATAATCGATAATAAATAATCGATCGGATCCAAAATAATTATACCATTTTATTTATATTTTATTGGATCATATATAGACGATTATAGTTTGTGTAGTGAATCATATCTACACGTTGAGTTAAAAAATTTAAATATATAGACATTGATTTTTATACTTTAATTATATATAAATATTTTTTTGAAATATTGACTCTGGCATCCGACGGTTTTACGATGGCCTTAGTAAATCCATCAGAAATCCATCGGAAACCCGTCCAAACGTATTTGCAATATGGGCAGACTATTTGTCGATCATGCACGGTATTTAAGGAGTCCGACGGATTTCTGACGGATATCCGATGGATTTACGCGGGAAACATAATTAACAATGCAGGGTTTCGCAAAAGTTTATTGAATTACTGATGAATTCCCGACGAAAATTGCCATCAGAAATATCGAATATAACCTACGACTTTTTCTTCTCCTCTCTCTCTCGCCGTTTTGCGTTACTCTTCTGATATTTTTGTCGACCGCCGTTTCTGCTTGTTGCCGTTTCTCCTCCTCGCCATTTCTCGTCGTTGCCGTTTCTCATCGTCAACATGTAAGTTTTTTAAACTATTATTTCGATCGATTTTAGGCGTTTACGGGGCAAAGTAGAATCGGTTTCAGTAATTTCAAGGGTTCTATAGTGAAATGCTAAATGTTATAAGTTGGTGTCTCAGACAAGTCACATGTTTCTGGATGTAAGATATATTTGAAGGAACTGACAGTTCGAATATGTTGGTACAATGGTTGTGTAGATATAGAAGAGATAGGTGGAGTTAGGAAACATGTTCTATTGATAACAACAATGAAGCAAAGTAATGTTCATTGTAGTGTGTTCAATTAGGATAAGATAAGTTAAAGGCTGATTCAAAAATATGAGACATTAGTGACTTAGAATTTTTACATATGATTTTAAGAAGAATATATTAGTAAATAGTTCTTTTGAAATATGGTTCTTGAACAAAAGTTGTGTCCCAAATTAGTCCAGTAGTATTGATAGTTGGATGAGTGTTTTTATAGCAATAATAGTGGTAGATACTAATATACCGTCATATATGTTCGGTCATGAATTGTTTTTAAATCACTAAAAACTATAAATTATAAATTTAATAAATATTATAGGTTTGGACGTATCTTTTTCGATTTTGGATAGTTTTGGTTATTTTGGTATTATAAAAATATCTGATATGTTTGGATATTTAAAATTTTTGATTCGTGTTCGATTTGGTAATTGTCACATTGTCCTCTTGCGGACTTTAAGCAGTATTTTAATAATAATTTTAGCAATACAAATTACATTTTTACAAAAATATCATAAACATTAAAAATTATAGGTTTATATTTAGTATTTAAAATATGAATATTTCGAAAAGAAAATACTAAATATTAAATTTAAATAGATTGATTAAATGTCATAAATATAGGTTGTATCAGGAGTACCAAAGACTTGGTAAGTCATGTACTCCGAGTTGTATACCAACTCAAGTTCCAGAATCTGCAAATGATTCTTTCCGACCAATGACTATTGAAGAATTGGTTCAGCAGCCTAGTCGTGAACTTCTTAGTTTTCTCGATCCGAGGCATCAAGGAAATTCGACATGGTAAATAAAATTTTCTGTAATTATATTTAAAATAATTATTTTATCGCTATTCTATAATTATATTTAAGATAATTATTTAAACGCTACTCTAATAAAAATTTGTAGTTTTGATATTTCAAACAACGGAATAAGGAAATCTATATTAAAGATGTTTCATTCTCTTTTGAACAAACCATATACCAAATTTAGAGATATTTCGTATGAAAAACGTTATATTTGGTTCAGGACGTTTACAGTACGTTATTTAATTTTAAAATATATAATTGTTTTCAATAGTTTTTAATAATATTTTTTAGTAATATATAAGTAAATTTCGTAGCAAGAACTTACATGGGGTCCCATGAACACAAAATAGGTGGAAGAAACTTTCGAAAAAGAGGTTGCAGTACAATTTTCCCGCCACATGTACGAGTGGAAACAAAAATGGAAAAAGAAAAAAGATAAAACAAGAGGGTTGAATGAGTCGGTTTGTTATTGTTATTGGGAATCTTCCAGCGCTGAGGTCATCTCGAGAACTAATTCGGGAAACTGGAAGAGCGACCGAGGAGGAAATGGCATTTATATTCACAATGCCAGATCGACTAGTTTTCTGAGACGAGCCGATCAATTAGTAAATTAATTATTATATTAATTTTATTTATTATTAGTTGAAAATTTTTAAATTATTAATTTAGAATTTTTTTACTTTTAGGCACAAGAAATTGGAATGCCTCCAAATCACTTGCAACTTCTCGAGGCCATCCACATGAACAAAAAGACTGGTCGTATCCAAGATGGTCTCGTTAGTGAGATCATCGAAAAAGTAAAAAAGAAAAGAAGTGATATTTTAACCCAGTAGTCTCAAGTTGGTTCTTCATATTCGGTCGCCGAATTGCCTCGTTCTGAGATTAACCGTCTCATTCTTGATGTAAGTTTGATTTTTTATATAACTAATATTATAATAATTTTTAATAATATTTTTTTGTTTTTACAGGAAGTACCATTTTCTAAGGGTCGTAATCCAGGACTCGGGAGAGTTGCAGATACCGGTGGCGCAACATCTGCAGCTAGAAACAAGGAGAATGAACAGCTAAAAGAAGAAATGGCGTCTATGAAAATAGAGATTAATAATCTCAAAAGTATTGTAGAAATGATGAGAAACAAGTTTTCTGATGACTTTTTTCTCTTCCTTCTCCTCCTGCCCCTCTGTTGTAATTTGATTTTTTAAAACAATTGTCTAATTGTTATATTTATAATTAGAATATTATTTTTATTAATTGTATTATTATTTTTAAAAATATTTAAAAAATTAATTTAATTTAATATAAATATTAATTATATTAATATTTTTTATATTTATATTTTAAAAATATATAATGAAAAATTTTTAAGAAACAAATTTTTTTATGTTTTTTCAATTAATTGGTTATTTCGGACGGATGCTGTCGTCGGTAACTTCCGACGGAAGATTCCGTCGGAAACGTGTCGCCAACCTCCTGACGGGTAAAAACCATCATGAAATATCATCGGTTCAAATTCCCGATGGCAACAGTCATCAGAAAACTTTCCATCGTAAATTCGTTGGGAATTTCCGATGGAAGTGTTCCATTGAATATCCGTCGGAGTTTTCCGACGGCATCAGACCATCGTATATCCGTCGGAAGTTTTTGACGACATGTTTTATCGCCAAGCCATCAGAAATTCCCAATACTTTCCCAACGGAAATTAATTTCCTATGAAATAGTCCCGACGAACAATTTTCGTCTGAAAGTATACGGGAATCGGTATTACCGATGTTTTTCCGACGAAACTGGCTGTTGGGAATTTGATGTTTTCTTGTAGTGTGCATGGCATCACGTAGTTTCAGATAGATTGGATTACATGGATGCTTTGTCATATCTATTTTTGTCACAAATTTTGTCACAATATACAAAATTACGCTAGTTTAATGTGGGCCTTGGATTTGTATCGTTTTGAGCTCTAAATCAAAATTTACGGACAATTTAGTGTGGACATGTCAAGTTCATCGGCCAGTTAAAATGATCATTCTTAACTGATCATTGGTGCTCATTGAGAAGAGGCTTATAAATGAAGCATAATGCATGGGATCACTCAGTTTTGTATATATTGGATAAATTGGACATTTTGTCGTATCTATTTCTGTCTCAAATTTTGTCACAATATAGAGACTTGAGCAAGCTTAATGTGGGCATTTGATTCGTGTCATTTTAAGATCTAAATCTAAAGTTACGGACGATTTAGTGCGTACATGTCAAGTTGATCGGCAAGTTAATATGATCATTGCAAACTGATCTTTGATGCTCATTGAGTAAATGTTTATAAATGAAGCATAATTCATGGCATCACACAGTTTGGGATAGATTGGATTACTTGGATGCTTTGTCATATCTATTTATGTCTTAAATTATGTCACAATATAGAAACTTGAGCTAGCATAACGTGGATATTGTATTCGTGTCATTCTGAGCTATAAATAAGAAGTTATGGAGGATTTAATGCAAACATGTCAAGTTGATTGGCAAGTTAAAATGATCATTTTAAACTAATCGTTGATGCTCATTTAGTAGATGCTTATAAATGAAGCATAATGTGTGGCATCACGCCGTTTAGGATAGATTGGATTACTTGGATGCTTTGTTGTACCAATTTCTGTATTAAATTTTGTCATAATATAGAAACTTGAGCTAGATTACCGTGGGCATTGGAATCATGTCATTCTAAGCTATAAATCAAAAGTTACGGACGATTTAGTGCAGACATGTCAAGTTGATTGGCCAGTTAAAATGATCATTCTAAAGTGATCATTGTTGCTCATTGAGTAAATGCTTATAAATGAGGTATAATCATGGTATCACACATTTTTGGATAGATTGGATTAGTTGGACACTTTGTCATATCATTATTTATGTCTCAAATTTTGTCACAATATAGAAACTTAAGCTAGCTTAATGTGGGCATTGGTTTCGTGTCATTCTGAGCTCTAAATCAAAAGTTAAAGACGATTTAGTGCGGACATGTCAAATTGGTTGGCAAGTTGACATGATCATTCTAAACTGATCATTGGTACTCATTGAGTAAACGGTTATAAATGAAGTATAATGCAAGGCGTTACACAATTTGGGATAGATTGGATTAGTTGGACACTTTGTTGTATCTATTTCTGTCTTAAATTTTATCACAATATAGAAACTTGAGCTAGCTTAACATGGGTATTAAATTCGTTTCATTTTAAGCTATAAATCAAAAGTGACAGAAGATTTTGTGCAGACATGTGAAGTTGATCAGCCAGTTAAAATTGTCATCCTAAACTAATCATTGATGCTCATTGAGTAAATGTGTATAAATGAAGCATAATGCATGGCATCACACAGTTTTGGATTGATTGGATTACTTGGACGCTTTTTCGTATCTATTTATGTCTCCAATTTTTTCAAAATAAAGAAAATTGAGCTAACATAATGTGGGCTTTTGTTTTGTATCATGTTGAGATCAAAATCAAATGTTACAAACGATTTAGTGCGGACATGTCAAGTTGATTGGCCAGTTAAAATGATCATTCTTAACTGATCATTGGTGCTCATTGAGAAGAGGCCTATAAATAAAGCATAATGCATGGCATCACGCAGTTCAGGATAGATTTGATAACTTTGATGCTTTGTCGTATCTATTTCAATCTCAAATTTGTCACAATATAGAGACTTGAGCTACCTTAACGTGGGCATTGGATTTGTGTCATTATGAGCTATATATCAAAAGCTACGGACGATTTAGTGCAGGCTTTTCAAGTTGATCGGCAAGTTAATATGATCATTCTAAATTGATCATTGGTGCTCATTGAGTAAAGGCATATAAATGAAGCATAATGCATGACATCACGCAGTTTTGGATATATTGGATTAATTGGACGCTTTGTCGTATCTATTTCTGTCTCAAATTTCGTCATAATATGGAGACTTAAGCTAGCTTAATGTGGGCATTGGATTCGTGTCATTCTGAGTTCTAAATAAAAAGTTACAGACGATTTAGTGTGGACATGTCAAGTTGATCGGCAAGTTAATATGAGCATTCTAAACTAATCACTGGTGCTCATTGTGTAGGGGCTTATAAATGAAACATAATGCATAGAATCACACAGTTTGGATAGATTATATAACTTTGACACTTTCTCGTATCTATTTCGGTCTCAAATTTTGTCACAGTATTGAGATTTGAGCTAGCTTAATTTGGGTATTGGATTTGTGTCATTTTGCTCTAAATCTAAAGTTACAGACAATTTAGTGCGTACATGTTAAGTTTATCGGCAAGTTAATATGATCATTCTAAACTGATCGTTGATGCTCATTGTGTAACTGCTTATAAATGAAGCATAATGCATGGCATCATGCAATTTGGGATAGATTGGATTACTTGGATGCTTTTTCATATCTATTTCTATCTCAAATTTTGTCACAATATAGAAATTTGAGCTAGTTTAACGTGGGCATTGGATTCCTGTCATTCTGAGCTATAAATCAAAAGTTATGGACGATTTAATGCAGACATGTCAAGTTAATCGGACAGTTAAATGATCATTCTAAACTAATCATTATGCTCATTGAGTAAATTCTTATAAATGAAGAATAATGCATGGCATCACGCAGTTCGGGATAGATTGGATAATTTGGACTCTTTGTCGTATCTATTCGGTCTAAAATTTTGTCATAATATAGAGACATGAGCTTGCTTAACGTGGGCATTGGATTTGTATCATTCTAAGGTGTAAATCAAAAGTTATAGACGATTTAGTGTGCACATGTCAAGTTGATCGGCAAGTTAATATGATCATTCTAAATTGATAATTGGTGCTCATTGAGTAAAGGCATATATATCAAGCATAATGCATGGCATCACACATATTGGGATAGATTGGATTACTTGGTTGCTTTGTCGTATCTATTTTGGTCTCAAATTATATCACAATATAGAGACTTGAGCTAGCTTAACGTGGACATTGGAATCGTGTCATTCTAAGCGATAAATTAAAAGTTACAGAAGATTTACTGCAGACATGTCAAGTTGATTGACCAATTAAAATGATCATTTTAAACTGATCAATTGTGTTCATTGAGTAAATGCTTATAAATGAAGCATAATGAACTGCATCACACAGTTTTGGATAGATTGGATTACTTGGAGGCTTTGTCGTATCTATTTCTGTCTCAAATTTTGTCACAACATAGAAACTTGAGCTAGCTTAACATGGGCATTAGATTTGTTTCATTTTAAGGTATAAATCAAAAGTTATGGAAGATTTAGTGCAGACATGTGAACCTGATCAGTTAGCTAAAATGATCATTCTAATCTGATCATTGGTGCTCGTTGAGTGAATGTTTATAAATGAAGCATAATGAATGGCATTACACAGTTTTGGATAGATAGGATTCTTTGGATGCTATGTCGTATCTATTTATGTCTCAAAGTTTTCCAAAATATAGAAAATTGAGCTACCATAACGTGGGCTTTCGATTTGGGTCATTCTAAGCTCTAAAACAAAAGATACGGACGATTTAGTGCTAACATGTCAATTTGATCAGCCAGTTAAAATGATCATTCTTCACTGATCATTGGTGCTCATTGAGAAGAGGCCTATGAATAAAGCATAATGCATGGCATCACGCAGTTCGGGATAGATTGGATAACTTTGACACTTTATCGTATCTATTTCTTTCTAAAATTTTGTCACAATATAGAGACTTGAGCTAGCTTAACGGATGCATTGTATTCGTGTCATTCTGAGCTATAAATCAAAAGTTACAGACGATTTAGTGCAGAAATGTCAAATTGATCGGCAAAGTTCATATGATTCTAAATTGATCATTGGTGCTCATTGAGTAAAGGCATATAAATGAAGCATAATGCATGGTATCACACAGTTCTGGATTTATTGGATTACTTGGACGATTTGTCGTATCTATTTTGGTCTCAAATATGGTCACAATATAGAAAATTACACTAGTTTAACATGGGCTTTGGATTTGTATCATTCTGAGCTCTAAATCAAAAGTAAAGGAAAATTTAGTGCGGATATGTCAAGTTAATCGGCCAGTAAAAATGATCATTGTTAACTGATCACTGGTGCTCATTTAGTAGGGGCTTATAAATGAAGCATAATGCATGGAATCATGCAGTTAGGGATAAATTGGATAACTTGGACACTTTGTCGTATCTATATCTGTCTCAATTTTTATCACAATACAGATATTTGAGCTAACTTAATGTGGGCATTGGATTCGTGTCATTCAGAGCTCTTAATCAAAAGCTACAGACGATTTAGTGCGGACATGACAAGTTGATCAGCAAGTTAATATGATCATTCTAAACTGATCGTTGGTACTCATTGATTAAATGCTTAAAAATGAAGTATAATGCATGGCATCACATAGTTTTGGATAGATTGGATTAGTTGGACACTTTGTCGTATCTATTTCGGTCCCAAATTTTGTCAAAATATAGAGACTTGAGCTAGCTTAACGTGGGCATTGGATTCTTGTCATTCTGAGCTCCAAATCAAAAGTTACATATGATTTAGTGTGGACATGACAAGTTGATCAACAAGTTAATATGATCATTCTAAACTGATTATTGGTGCTCATTGAGTAAATGCTTATAAATGAAGTATAATGAATGGTATCACACAGTTTTGGATAGATTGGCTTTGTTGGACACTTTGTCGTATCTATTTCTGTCTCAAATTTTGTCAAAATATAGAGACTTGAGCTAGATTAACGTGGGCATTGGAATTGTGTCATTCTAAGCTATAAATCAAAATTTATGGACGATTTAGTGCAAACCTGTCAAGTTGATTGGCTAGTTAATATGATCTTTACAATTTGATCATTGGTGCTCATTGAGTGAAGGCTTATAATTGAAGCATACTGCATGACATTACGCAGTTTTGTATAGATTTGATTATTTGGAGGATTTTTCCAAGCAATTTTAGTCTTAAATTTTGTCACAATATAAAAAACTTGAACTAGCTTAAGGTGGACATTGGTCTCATGTCATTCTGAGCTGTAAATAAAAAGTTATAGACGATTTAGTTTGGACATGTCAAGTTGATCGGCTAGTTAATATTACCATTCTAAACTGATCATTGCTTCTCATTGAGCAAAGGCTGAGAAATGAAGCATGATGCATGCATCACGCATGTTAGGATAGATTGGATTACTTGGATGCTTTGTCGTATCTATTTTTATCTTAAATTTTATCACAATATAGAAAATTGAGCTAGCTTAACATGTACATTGGATTCGTATCATTCTAAGCTATAAATCAAAAGTTATGGACGATTTATTGTGAATATGTCAAGTTAATCGGCCAGTTAATATGATCTTTCTAAACTGATCATTGGTGCTCATTGAGTGAGGGCTTATGCATGACATTACGTAGTTTTCGATTGATTTGATTAATAGGAGGATTTTTCAAAGCAATTTTTGTCTTAAATTTTATCAATGTACAGAAAATTGAGCTAGATTAACATGGACAATGGATTCGTGTCATTATGAGCTCTTAATCAAAAGTTACAAACGATTTAATTCGTACATGTCAAGTTGATTGTCCAGTTAAAATGATCATTCTAAAGTGATAATTGGTGCTTATTGAGTAAAGGCTTAAAAATGAAGCATAATTCATGACATTACACAGTTTTGGATGGATTTGATTACTTGGACAATTTTTCGAGGCAATTTTAGTCTGAAATTTTATAACAATATAGAAAATAGCTAGCTTAAATGGGTATTGGATTTGTGTCATTCTGAGCTCTTAATCAAAAGTTAAGGACGATTTTGTGTGGATATGTCAAGTTGATCTGCCAGTTTAAATGATCATTCTAAAGTGATCATTGGTGGCCATTGAGTAAAGGCTTATTAATGAAGCATATATCATGGTATCACACAGTTTTGGATAGATTGGATTACATGGACGCTATTTCGTATCTAACTATGTCTGAAATTTTGTCACAATATAGAAAATTGAGCTAGCTTAACATGGACATTGGGATTTGTGTCATTCTGAGCTATAAATCAAAAGTATGGACGATTAAGTGCAGACATATCAAATTGATCGGGCACTTAAAATGATCATTCTAATCTAGTCACTGGTGCTCATTGAGTAAAGGATTATAAATGAAGCATAATGTATGACATTACACAGGTTTGGATGGATTTGATTACTTGGAGAATTTGTCGAGGCAATTGTAGTGTGAAATTTTATCACAATATAGAAAATTGATCTAGCGTAACGTGGGTATTGGTTTCGTGTCATTCTAGCAATTAATCAAAACTTATAGATGATTTAGTTTGGACATGTCAAGTTGATCGGCTAGTTAATAGGATCATTCTAAACTGATCATTGTTGCTCATTGAGCAAATGCTTATAAATGAAGCATGATGCATGACATCATGCAGTTTGGGAAAGATTGGATTACTTGGATACTTTGTCGTATCTATTTCTATCTTAAATTTTGTCATAATATAGAAAATTGAGCTAGCTTAACCTGGACATTGGATTCGTATCATTGTGAGCTATGAATCAAAAGTTGTAGACGATTTAGTTGGGACATGTCAAGTTGTTCAGCCAATTAAAACGATCATTGTAAACTCATAATTGCTGCTCATTGAGCAAAGGGTTATAAATGAAGCATGATGCATGGCATCACACAGTTTGGGAAAGATTGGATTACTTGAATGCTTTGTCGTATCTATTTCTATCTTAAAATTTGTCACAATACAGAAAATTGAGCTACCTCAAAGTGAACATTGTGTTCGTGTTATTCTGATCAATAAATCAAACGTTATAGACGATTTAGTTCAGACATGTCAAGTTGATCGGCTAGTTAATATGATCATTCTAAAGTGATCATTACTGCTCATTGAGCAAAGCCTTATAAATGAAGCATGATGCATGGCATCAAGCAGTTTGGGATATATTGGATTACTTGGATACTTTTTCATATCTATTTCTATCTTAAATTTAGTCACAATATAGAAAATTGAGCTAGCTTAACGTGGACATTGGATTTGAGTCATTTTGAGCAATAAATCAAAAGTTATAGACGATTTAGTTTGGTTATGTCAAGTTTAACAGCTAGATAGACGATTTGTTGTATCTATTTATGTCTCAAATTATGTCACAATATTTAAGATTGAGCTAGGTTACCGTAGGTATTGTATTCTTTTCATATCAAGCTTAAATCAAAAGTTATGGACGATTTATTGCAGACATATCAAGTTGGTCGGCCAGTTAAAATTATCATTCTAAACTGATAATTAGTGCTCCATGAGTAAAGGCTTATAAATGAAGCATAATGCATGGCATCACACAGTTTTGGATAGCTTGGATTACTTCGACGATTTGTCGTATCTATTTTCTGTCTCAAATTTTGTCATAATATAGAAAATTGAGCTAGCTTAACGTAGGCATTGGATTCGTGTCATTTTGAGCTTAAATCAAAAGTTACGGACGATTTAGTGCGGACATGTCAAGTTGATTCCAGTTAAAATGATCATTGGTGCGTCTTGAGTAAAGGCTTATTAATGAAGCATAATGCATAGCATAACACAGTCTTGGATAGATTGGATTACTTGGACGCTTTTTCGTGTTTAATTCTTTCTCAAATTTTGTCATAATATAGAAAATTGAGCTAGCTTAACGTGGGCATAGGATTCGTGTCATTCAAAGCTATTAATTAAAAGTTACAGACGATTTAGTGCATATATGTCAAGTTGATCGGACAGTTAAAATAATTATTCTAAATTGATCATTAGTGGTCATTGAGTAAAGGCTTATAAATAAATTATAATGCATGACATTATGCAATTTTGGATAGATTGGATTATTTGGACGTTTTCTCATATAGAATTCTGCACAAATTTGTCACAATATAGAAAATTGAGCTAGCTTAAAGTGGGCATTGGATTCATGTCATTCAAAGCTATAAATCAAAAGTTAGGATGATTTAATGCAGATATGTCAAGTTGATCATCCAGTTAAAATGATCATCTAAACTGATCATTGGTGCTCATTGAGTAAAGGCTTATAAGCGAAGCATAATGCATTGCATCACACATTTTTGGAAATATTGGATTATGTTGACGCTTTGTCGTATATATTTCTTTCACAAATTTTGTCACAATATAGAAAAATGCGCAAGCTTAACGTGGGCATAGGATTCGTGTCATTCAAAGCTATTAATTAAAAGTTAAAGACGATTTAGTATATACATTTCAAGTTGATCGGCCAGTTCAAACGATTATTCTAAACCGATCATTAGTGGACATTGAGTAAAAGCTTATAAATAAAGCATAATTCGGGACATTATGCAGTTTTTGATATATTGGATTACTTGGACACTTTTTCGTATCTATTTCTGTCATTGTGAACTTTAAATTAAAAGTTACGGACGATTTAGTGTGGACATGTAAAGTTGATCGGTCAGTTAAGATTTTCATTCTAAACTGATCATTGGTGATAATAGAGTAAGGGCTTATAAAAGAAGCATAATGCATTGCATCATGCAGTTTTGGATAGATTGGATTACTTGGACGCTTTGTTGTATCTATTTCTGTCTCAAATTTTCTCACAATACAGAAAATTGAGGTATCTTAACGTGGGCATTTGATTGGTGGCATTATGAGCTCTAAATCAAAAGTTACGTACGATTTAGTGCAGAAATATCAAGTTTATCAGCCAATTCAGATTATTATTCTAAACTGATCATTGGTGCTCATTGAGTAAAGGCCTATAAATGAAACATAATGCATGGCATCACGCAGTTTTTGATAGAATGGATTACTTGTACGCCTCGTCGTATCTTGTTATGCATCAAATTTTATCACAATATAGAAAATTGAGCTAGCTTAATGTGGGCATTGGATTCTTATCATTTTGAGCTATAAATCAAAAGTTACAAACGATTTAATGCATACATGTCAAGTTGATCGACGAGTTAAAATGATCAGTGTAAACTGATCATTCGTTATCATTGAGTAAAGGCTTATAAATAAAGCATAATGCATGGCATCACGCTGTTTTATATAGATTGCATTACTTGGACGTATTGTCGTATCTATTTTTGTCTCAAATTTTGTCACAATATAGAAACTTGAGCTAGCTTAACGTGGGCATTGGATTCGTATCATTCAAAGTTATAAATCAAAAGTTACGACCAATTTAGTGCCGACATGTCATGTTGATCGGCTAGTTAAAATGATCAGTCTAAACTGATCCTTGGTTCTCATCGAGTAAACGCTTATAAATGAACATTAATGCAAGGCATGACACTGTTTTAGATAAATTGGATTACTTGGATGCTTTGTTGTATCTATTTATGTCTCAAATTTTGCCACAATATGGAAAATTGAGCTAGCTTAATGGGGGCATTGGATTGGTATCATTCTGATCTACAAATCAAAAGTTATAAACGATTTTGTGCAGACAAGTCAACTTGATCAGCCAGTTAAAATGAGCAGTCTAAACTGATAAATAAAGCATAATGCATAGCATCACGGTCTTTTTGATAGATTGCATTACTTGTACGCATTGTCGTATCTATTTTTGTTTCAAATATTTTCACAATATAGGAAATTGAGCTAGCTTAACGTGGACATTAGATTCGTGTCATTCTAAGCTATAAATCAAAGGTTACAAACGATTTATTACAAACATGTCAAAGTGATCGGCCAGTTAAATTAATCGCTTCAAACTGATCATTGATTCTCATTGAATAAAGGCTTATAAATAAAGCATAATGCATTGCATCATTCGGTTTTAGATTTATTGGATTATTTGTACGCTTTGTCGTATCTATTTATGTCTCAAATTTTATCACAATATGGAAAATTGAGCTAGATTAACGTGGGTATTGGATTGGTGTCATTTTGGGCTCTACATCAAAAGTTACGGACGGTTTAGTGCGCACATGTCAAGTTTATCAGCCAGTTAAGATGATAACTCTTAACTGATCATTGGTTCTCATTAAGTAGGGGCTTATAAATGAAGGATAATGCATGACATCATGCTGTTTTATATAGATTGGATTACTTGGACGCCTTGTCGTATATATTTCTGTCTCAAATTTTGTCACAATATAGAAAATTGAGCTAGCTTAATGGGGGCATTGGATTCGTATCATTCGGAGCTACAAATCAAAAGTTATGAACGATTTAGTGGAGACATGTCAAGTTGATCGGCCAGTTAAAATGATCAGTGTAAACTGATCACTGGTTCTCATTGAGAAAAGGATTACAAATAAAGCACAATTCATGGAATCACGCTGTTTTAGATAGATTGCATTACTTGGACGCATTGTCGTATGTATTTCTGTCTCAAATTTTGTCATAATATAGAAGATTGAGCTAGCTTAACATGGGCATTGGATTCATGTCATTCTGAGCTCTAAATAAAAAAAAAGTTACAGACGATTTAGTGCGGATTTGTCAAGTTGATCAGTCAGTTAAGATGATCATTCTAAAATGATCATTGGTTCTAATTGAGTAAAGGCTTATAAAAGAAGCATAATGCATTACATCACGCAGTTTTGGATATATTAGAATACTTCTACGAATTTCTATCTCAAATTTTGTCACAATATAGAAAATTTAGCTAGCTTAACGTGGACATTGGATTCATGTCAGTCTGAGGTCTAAATATAAAGTTACGCACGATTTAGTGCAGAAATATCAATTTGATCGGCCAGTTAAGATGATTAGTCGAAACTGATCATTGGTGCTAATTGAGTAAAGGTTTATAAAAGAAACATAATGAAGTGCGTCATGCAGATTTTAAATAGATAGGATTACTTGGATGCTTTGTCGTAACTATTTCTGTCTCAAATTTTGTCACAATATAGAAGATTGAGCTAGTTTAACGTAGGCATTGGATTCATGTCATTCTGAGCTCTAAATAAAAAAAAGTTACAAACGATTTAATGCGGATATATCAAGTTAATCTTTAAGTTAAGATGATCATTCTAAAATGATCGTTGGTTCTAATTGAGAAAAGGCTTATAAAAGAAGCATAATGCATTACATCACGCAGTTTTGGATAGATTTATCATATTGATTTTAGTATCAAATTTGGTCACAATATAGAAAATTGAGCTAGTTTAATGTGGGCATTGGATTCATGTCATTCTGAGCTCTTAATCAACAGTAACGCACGATTTACTGTAGAAATGTCAAGTTGATCGGCCCGTTTAGATGATCATTCGAAACTGATTATTGGTGCTAATTGAGTAAAGGCTTATAAAAGAAGCATAATGTAGTGCATCACGCAGTTTTGGAAAGATTGGATTTCTTGGATGCTTTGTCATATCTATTTCTGTCTCAAAATTTGAAACTATATAGGAAATTTAGCTAGTGTAACGTGGGCATTGGATTTGTGTCACTCCGAGTTCTAAATAAAAAGTTATGGACGATTTAGTGTGGACATGTCAAGTTGATCGGCTAGTTAAAATAATCATTGGTGCTCATTGAGTAAAGGCTTATAAATGAAACATAATGCATGACATCACGTAGTTTTGGATTGATTGGATTACTTGGATGCTTTTTCGTATCTATTTCTATTTCAAATTTTGTCACAATATAGAAACTTGATATAGCTTAACGAGGGCATTGGATTCATGTCATTTTGAGCTATAAACCAAACGATTAGTGCAGACATGTCATGTTGATCGCCATTTAAAATAATCAGTTTAAACTGATCATTGGTTCTCATTGAGAAAAGACTTATAAATAAAGCATAATGCATGGCATCACGTGGTTTTAGATATATTAGATTACTTGGACGCTTTGTTGTTTCTATTTATGTCTCAAATTTTTTCGCAATATAGAAAATTGAGCTAGCTTAACATGGATATTGGATTCATGTCATTCTGAGCTCTAAATAAAAATTTATGGACGATTTAGTGCGGACATGTCAAGGTTATCAGTCAGTTAAGATGATCATTCTAAACTGATCATTGGTGCTAATTGAGTAAGGGCTTATAAAAGAAGCATAATGCATTGCATCACGCTGTTTTGGGTAGATTGGATTACTTGGACGATTTGTCATATCTATTTTTGTCTCAACTATTTTCCCAATAAAGAAAATTGAGCTAGTTTAACGTGGGCATTGGATTGGTGTCATTTTGAGCTCTAAATCAAAAGTTACGGACGATATAGTGCGGACAAGTCAAGTCTATCAGCCAGTTAAGATGTAATTCTAAACTGATCATTGGTTCTCATTAATTAAATGCTTATAAATGAAACATAATGCATGGTATCATGTAGTTTTGGATAGATTGGATTACTTGGACGTTTCGTCGTATCTATTTCTACCTCAAATTTGGTCCCAATATAGAAAATTGAGCTAGCTTAAAGTGGACATCGGAGTGGTTTCATTCTGAGCTCTGAATCAAAAGTTACAAACGATATAGTGCATAAATTTCAAGTTTATCAACCAGTTAAGATGATAATTCAAAACTTATCATTGGTTCTCATTGAGTAAAGGCTTATAAAAGAAACATAATGCATTGCATCACACAGTTTTGGATAGATTAGACTACTTGGACGCCTTGTCGTATCTATTTTTGTCTCAAATTTTGCCACTATATAGGAAATTGAGCTAGCGTAACGTGGGAATTGGATTCGTGACATTCCGAGCTCTAAATCAAAAGTTATAATTGATTGAGTGCAGACATGTCAAGTCAATTGGCCAGTTAAAATGATTAGTCTAAACTGATTATTGGTTCTCATTGAGTAAAGGCTTATAAATAAAGCACAATGCATGGCATCCCACTGTTTTAGATAGATTGGATTACTTGGATGCTTTGTCGTATCTATTTCTATATCCAATTTTTACACAATATAGGAAATTGAGGTACCTTAACGTGGGAATTGGATTCATGTCATTGTGAGCTATAAATCAAAAATTATGATGATTTAGTGCACACATGTCAAGTTGATCGGACAGTCAAAATAATCAGTCTAAAATTATCATTGGTTCTCATTGAGTAATGGCTTATAAATAAAGCCTTATGCATCGCATCACGCGGTTTTTTGGACATATTGGATTACTTGGACGCTTTGTCGTATCTATTTATGTCTCAAATGTTATCACAATATAGAAAATTGAGCTAGCTTAACGGGGGCATTGGTTTGGTGTCCTTTTGAGCTCTAAATCAAAAGTTATGGACGGTTTAGCGCGGATATGTCATGTTTTATCAGCCAATTAAGATGATAATTCTAAACTAATCATTGGTTCTAATTAAGTAAAGACTTATATGAAACATAATGCATGGAATCACACAATTTTGGATAGATTGGATTACTTGGACGCTTTGTATATATATTTTTGTCTCAAATTTTGTCACAATATAGAAAATTGATCTAGCTTAACGTGGGCATTGGATACGTATCATTCTGAGCTATAAATCAAAAGTTATGAACGATTTAGTGCATACATGTCAAGTTGATCGGCCAGTTAAAATGATCAGACTAAACTGATCACTGATTCTCATTGAGTAAAGGATTATAAATAAAGCATAATGCATGGCATCACGCTGTTTTAGATAGTTTGCTTTACTTGGACGTATTGATGTATATATTTTTATCTCAAATTTTGTCACAATATAGAAAATTGAGCTAACTTTACGTGGGTATTGTATTCATGTCATTCTGAGCTCTAAATCAAAAGTTACATACAATTTAGTGTGGATATGTCAAGTTGATCGGTTAGTTAAGATGATCATTCTAAACTGATAATTGGTGTTAATTGAGTAAAGGCTTCTAGAACAAGCATAATGCATTGCATCACGTTGTTTTGGATAGATTTGAATACCTGTACGCTTTGTCGTACCGATTTCAGTCTCTAATTTTGTCATAATATTGAAATTGAGCTAGCTTAACGTGGGCATTGGATACATGTCATTCTAAGCTCTAAATCAAAAGTTATGGACGATTTAGTGCGTAAATGTCAAGTTGATCGGCCAGTTAAGATGATCATTCGAAACTAATCATTGGTGCTAATTGAGTTAAAGCTTATAAATAAAGCATAATGCATGGCATCACGTGGTTTTAGATATATTGGATTACTTAGACACTTTGTTGTATCTATTTCTGTCTCAAATTTTCTCACAATATAGAAAATTGAGCTAGCTTAACGTGGACATTGGATTCGTTTCATTGTGAGCTTGAAATCAAAAGTTACGGACAATTTAATGCGGACATGTCAAGTTGACCGGTCAGTTATGATTTTCATTCTAAACTGATCATTGGTGATAATTGAGTAAGGGCTTATAAAAGAAGCATAATGCTGCATCACACAATTTTGGATATATTGGATTACTTGGACGCTTTGTCGTATCTATTTCTGTCTCAGATTTTCTCACAATATAGAAAATTTAGCTAGCTTAATGTGGACATTTGATTGGTGTCATTATGAGCTCTAAATCAAAAGATACGTACGCTTTAGTTCGGAAATGTCAAGTTTATCAGCCAGTTAAGATTATTATTCTAAACTGATCATTGGTGCTCATTGAGTAAAGTTTATAAATGAAACATAATGCATGGCATCACACAGTTTTTGATAGAATGGATTACTTGGACGCCTCGTCGTATCTTGTTATGCCTCAAATTTTGTCACAATATAGAAAATTGAGCTAGCTTAACGTGTACATTGGATTCTGTCATTGTGAGCTTTAAATCAAAAGTTACGGACGATTTAGTGCGGACATGTAAAGTTGATCGGTCAGTTAAGATTTTCATTCTAAACTGATCATTGGTGATAATAGAGTAAGGGCTTATAAAAAGAAGCATAATGCATTGCATCATGCAGTTTTGGATAGATTGGATTACTTGGACGCTTTGTTGTATCTATTTCTGTCTCAAATTTTCTCACAATACAGAAAATTGAGGTATCTTAACGTGGGCATTTGATTGGTGTCATTATGAGCTCTAAATCGAAAGTTACGTATGATTTAGTGCAGAAATATCAAGTTTATCAGCCAATTCAGATTATTATTCTAAACTGATCATTGGTGCTCATTGAGTAAAGGCCTATAAATGAAACATAATGCATGGCATCACACAGTTTTTGATAGAATGGATTACTTGTACGCCTCGTCGTATCTTGTTATGCATCAAATTTTATCACAATATAGAAAATTGAGCTAGCTTAATGTGGGCGTTGGATTCTTATCATTTTGAGCTATAAATCAAAAGTTACAAATGATTTAATGCATACATGTCAAGTTGATCGACGAGTTAAAATGATCAGTGTAAACTGATCATTCGTTCTCATTGAGTAAAGGCTTATAAATAAAGCATAATGCATGGCATCACGCTGTTTTATATAGATTGCATTACTTGGACGTATTGTCGTATCTATTTTTGTCTCAAATTTTGTCATAATTTACAAAACTGAGCTAGCTTAACATGGGCATTGGAATCATGTCATTCTGAGCTCAGAATCAAAATTTACGGACAATTTAGTGCCGATATGTCAAATTGATCGGCCAATAAAAATGATCATTCAGTAATGGCTTATAAATGAAGCATAATGCATTGTATTACGAAAATTTTGAAATATTGAATTACTTGGACACTTTTTTGTATATATTTTAGTCTCAAATTTTGTCAAAATATAGGAGATTGAGCTAGCTTAACGTAGACATTGTATTCTTTTCATTCTGAGCTCGAATCAAAGATTACGGACAATTTAGTGCAGATATGTCAAGTTGATCGGC
>JAENJI010000491.1:0-41589 GCA_018901935.1 Pugionium cornutum
TTGAAATCTAGTAGCCACTTGATATATATATCACTTTTAATTGAAGGATAACCGGTTTGGAACTAATGAGCATGGAAAACATAATGTGGAAGTTAATAGACTAAATCTATCCAAAAAAAGAGGGAAGTGGAGTATATTTTTCTTCATCATCGGAGTATATTTTTTCTTCATCATATGATTGATAATAATGTGATGATAGCTCATATGATATAGTTCATGATAATATTATGAGTTAATGTTGTGTATACGTTGAACGTAAAAATAGAGAACAAGAAAAAATTGAAATTTTGCTTTTTGTTTTTCTCTTCAACGTAAATGACTACAATGTTTTATATTTATAATGTTGTAAGAAAACGTAAAAGCCTTAGAAAACTTTGACAGATGTCACCATTTGATTTGGATCAACATCTTTATCTTTTAGCACCTCAAACCGATTGGCCAGGGTGATGTTGCAGACCTGTGGTGTCCTCTTCACCGTACTATGTTTTGCTACAAGTACTATGTTCTTCATTTATGATATTGGCCGTTGAAGACAAAATAAAGTGGGCTTTGTTTTTATTGACTCCAATGTTGTTTCATTATTCCTTTTGCCAAATGTGTTGTCGTTTTGCCCGAGTGAACCTGTTCTGTTTAATATCCCTTCGCAAAATTGGAGTGGGAGGAAAGTGAACTCCAAGTTTGAATCGTAGGCTAGAAAAAGCTGCAGCCAGCAGAGATTTTGTAAAAATATCAACGAGCTGAAGGCTTGAGGGAATATGCTTCACAACAATAGAGCCCAAAACAACCCTTTCACGGATATAATGTTGATCGATCTCGAAATGCTTTGTCCGCTTGTGAAAGGCAAGATTAGCTGTTAGATAAACCAAAGAAAAATTATCACAGTATAACTCAAGGGTGACAGGCACAGAGAAATCGATTTCACCAAGAACATAACTAATTTATGTGATCTTTGAAGTGGTTTCAGACAAAGAGCGATACTCAGCTTTAATGGAGTTCCGAGAGACTGTCAGTTGTTTCTTAGAAGACCAAGAAATAATGTTTTGTCCAAGAAAGGTGCAAACCCCCCCCCCCCCCAGAGTCATGAAAATGGGCTTGTATATCGAGAAAGTAATGTAACTTCCCCATGTCTTTCATTCGGAATTGTTGATTAAGCTTCTGCAACAGATTGGCCAGCGTGGTTGTGTCATTTCCTGTAGTCACCATATCGTCAACATATAATAATAACATCATGATATCTTTATCTTGAGTAAATATGAAGAACGATGGATCATAAATGCAACAATCAAAACCAAATTCAAGGAGAAATTTGTTAAATCGATCAACCAAACTCGTGGAAATTGTTTTAATCCGTAAAGAGATTTATGCAAATGACAAACATGATTTGGCTTGTCCTTGTCCACAAAACCAGCCGGTTAGCGCATATAAACTGTTTCAATTAGATCTCCATGCAAGAATGCATTCCTTACATCCATTGGTTTAATCTTCCAATGCATTATTGTGGCAATGTGCAATATTAGACGTACTTTGGCAGTCCGGACTACGGGACTAAACGTCTCCAAGTAGTAAATCCCCTCGGCCTGATTAAAACCCTTGGCAACCAAGCGAGCTTTGAAATTTTCTAAGGTTCCATTTGCCTTGAGTTTTGTGCGAAATACCAATTTACTTCCCAAGATATTCATGTTGGGTGTGGGAGGTACAAAGATCTAAGTCTTTGTTTCAAAACAGTTTGCAATTTCTTCGGCCATAGCTTTGCTCCATCCTGGGTCTTTAAGAGCCGCTGCAACAGTTTTAGGTTTAGCATATGTAGTACCACTTGTGAGGAGAACATATCTTGGATTTGGCTTGATGGTGCCTACCTTGGATCGTGTAACCATTGGATGTCTTACCGGTGTTGAGGAAGCGTCTGTCCTGGAAAGAGAAGATTGAACGTTGTTGCCTATAGGACCAAGGTCTATGCATGTCGTACACCGAGTACATTCATCTTCTCTCTCATTAGACACATTCTCATGAGGCATTACACATGGATAATCTTGATTGGAGGTAATAGAAGCATGTTTTGTTGCTGAACATGCAAAATGGTCTTCGGTAGAAAGTGGTTCTTGAGATGGAGAGTTGATTGTGGACGGAGTAAGCTGTTCATGATGTGCAAAAGTGTAGTCATCTCCTGATGGTAGTGAAGACCAAAGACTTATAGATCTTGGTTCAGTACTATTGGATCGAGGCAGCATAAAACGTTTCTGCCATGCCGCCAATGAAGGAGTTGTAGCGATAGGAAGCAAATGATTATAAACATCTTCAAAAGGAAATGACGTCTCATCAAATAACACATGCCGACTAATATAAACTTTGCCGTTTGGTGGATAAAGGTATCTATATCTCTTGTATTTCTCATTATATCCAAGAAATACACAATGCAATGATCGAAGATCAAACTTGTTGACAACATGGTCTCGGAGAGTTGGGAAACAAGAACACCCGAATGTTCTAAGAGTCGAGTAATATGGGATTCTATGAAATAGATGTTCATAGGGACTCTTATGATCAGCAAGAGCAGAGGAGGGCAACAAGTTAATCAAAAAATTTGCTTTGAAAGAGCATTGTTAACCGAGTTCAGTGATGTGATGGTGCTTGTTCAGCCATGCCATTTTTTTGAGGCGTATAGGGACAAGAGACATGCTGCTGAATCCCACAATTTTGAAGATGTGTGATAAACTTATTACTCGAAAATTCACCTCCCCCGTCACATGGAAATGTGTCAATCCGGGCATCACATATGTTCTCAACAAGCTTTTGAAAGATGATAAAGATATGAAAGAAATATGATTTTGCTTTCAAAGGGTAGAACCAACAGTAGTGTGAGAATGTATCAATGAAGACTACATAGTATTTGAAGTCTTGATTTGACATTATTGGAGAAGGACCCCAGAGATCACAGTGAATTCTTTCTAAAGATCGTGAAGCAACAAAACTAGAAGCACCAAAAGGTAATCTAGTACTTTTCCCAAGACGACATTTTTCACACATCTTCATGATACTCTTATTAAAAATGATAAGTTGTCTTTGAAGAAGACTTTGAAGAACTTGAGAGTGAGGATGCCCAAGCCTCTTATGCCACACTTCTTCACTTGCTGAGGTTTTCCGTGTGGAGAAGAGAGCTTGAGCCTTGGGATCTTCTAGTACATCAAGTCCATCACGCATTGTTCCTAAAGTCAGAAGCTGATTTGTTCCCTTGTCCTTAACATGAATCAAATATGAAAGATCAAGGGTAATCGGATGTAAGTCTTGAGACAGACAATAGTGATTTAGCAATATCAGGGCATACTAAGACATCTTTGAGAGTGAGTGTACCTGACGATGATGGCAAATTTGCTAATCCAATATGTGTTATCGGAAGGAAGTTTCCATCACCAACAAGAACAACATCATTCCCATAATATTGTTGAACCTGAAAGAGATTTTGTGTCGTGATTGTAACATGTGCTGAGGCACCTATGTTAAGATACCATTCTTGACCAGAATGATCACTATCATCCGTAATCCGTAGTCCAGCCAAAGCAGTTGGAGCATCGTCATCTTGATAACTGTTATTGAACCTATGCCAGCATCGCAAAGCTTGATGCCTAGGCTTACCACAAATCTGACAAATTAGTCTTTCATCAGCCTCGGAAGAAGAAGAGGAGCCTTGATAGGAAGAGAGTTGTTGATGAAACCCTAGACCCCTTGTTGAGAAAGAAACTCTTCCTCGTGCATTTTTGAAGCGTCTATTTGATTGTGATCTACCTCGATTGTTGTACAGGGTGCCATCATACTGATGTGCTCAGACTGTGTTAAACGCCAAGTGTGGAGTTATATCTGTGACAACACTGTAACTTTGCAATCTATCATCATAGCTGGTTAGTCTAGGAGTTAGATCATCAAAGTTTAGTCTAGGAAATGTGTCCACTGAACCCTCAATACTTGTTTTGATGGGTTCATACTCTCTGCCTAAACCATGAAGTGCTGCAAAGATCTTCACCTTTTCAAGAACCGGACTTCCTATTGAAGCAAGTTGGTCACACGTATTATTGACTTCTCTAAGATATTCAGCCGTGGGTTTTTCGTTTTTGACTATTGTCTGCAGTTTTCTCTGCAGTTCAAATAATCGGGATGAAGAAACCCTGTTAAAGTGCTTTGCGAGAGAAAAACATACCTCATGCGATATAAGACATCCAACAACAACGCTAAGAATGTCCTTAGAAAAAGACTCCATAAGCCACGACTTGACAACCTGATCTACCTTGCACCATGTGTGAAAATCTAGATTTGTTGCTTCTGTTGAGCTTCCATCAATGGCGGGTACAAGTATGGTTGAGGAAGGTCGCGACACAACTCCGGTTACAAAACCCAAAAGACCTTGTCTTGAGAAAAAGGTTTCGAACTGTGATTTCTACAATATATAGTTGCGTTCTGTTAATGTAATAGTAACGCAGTTAGTGATGTTTAGAGAAGGGATTAAGTAGGTTTCCATGGAACTATTGTCCATGGAACTAATATCATAAACGTAAAAATGGAGAAGAAAAAGAACTTGAAATGTTGCTTTTTGTTTCTCTCTTGAACGTAAATGAGTATAATGTTTCATATTTATAATGTTGTAAGAAAACGTAAAAGCCCTAGACAAGTTTGACAGATGTCACCATTTGATTTGGATCAATGTTTTTCTCCTTTAATATCTCAAACCGATTGACCAGCGTGATGTTGCAGATCTGTGGTGTCCTCTTCACCATACTTTATTTTGCTACATGTACTTTGTTCTTCATTTGTGATGTTGACAATTGAACACAAAATAAAGTGGGTTTCGTTTTTATTAAGCCCAATGTTGATTATTTTTTTTGCCAAATGTATTGTCGTTTTGCCTGAGTGAAACTGGATTCTGGTTAATATATGTATGATGATATCAGAAAAAGAATCGAATTGTTGATCTTGGTCTTTCCATATATGAATGTTGGTACACATAATAGACGTTTAAGTGAAAAATAGTCCATGAAACATGGGCTGACGAGCCCAAGATGTATGAGAAGATTAGATACAAATTTTAGTATATATACAAGCATGGGAGTGTGTAGGTACAAATACCAACCTCCAGTCATGGGAGTGTGTAGGTACAAATACCAACCTCCAGTCATGAAATTCAAAAGATCATCATGAAAATGACTGAACCTAAAAATATACGAATGTATTGCAGTACGGGTAATATGAATATTATGTATGTTATAACTTGTCAACTAAAGGAGACTATATGAATGATAATGTCTAAGTTTATGTATTACGTTGAATGTCGTATAAGAGTAGAATTTATTATATGTTTCATGTTTGTCTTTATGTTTGTTCTTATTGGGTAATCTAAATTACTCATCACTATTCTTTTTCAGGTTAATAAGATTTAAAAAATATGATCAAAATCCTTATTCATTAAAGTTTTCAAACATAACAATTTAAACAATGCCGATAGATAAACACGCTGTACTAGAATGTGTGGTAGGAACAAGTGTTACAATATGTCAATATGGCCATCAAAATACAGTCAATTTAACTGATTTTCAATTTCCAAAAACGTATCGTTTATTAACTTCATATATATTATAAATAAAACTTCATACTTTTAATTCTTTCACCCAAACAAAACATGTTTAAAAATAATGAACTACTAGATTTTGACCCACGTTAAACAATTCCGTGAAGTTGTTATCCACATTTTCACAACAATTTCCTATTGCAAAAATGCCCGACACCAGGTCTTGGGGTCTTCCTGCAAGATGTCATTATATAAGTTCTCATTATATCTCCTTACTTTATCAAAATTTTCTTCAAACTCCGTTTGACGGTAATTCCACGACAAGATCCAAATCAATGGTTTCAGCAACTGGTTCTTAGCAGACCATGACTTGAAGTTCTCATAGATGTGTTTGACACACCATGTCTCGACCAATTGCTGTGAGCAATACTCCCTTTCGACTTGTTCTCTGAAAATAACCATCTATTCCTATGAGTCTACGACAAGTCCTCAACCAAGTACTATGCAATATATCGAAGCACACATAGAACCGATCAAACACATCATCTCCTTGTTCATTGACCATTGTTTTTATTTTACACGTATAACCTGCATTTGTCCGTTGTACCTCTTGGCAGTATCCTCTTAGATATGCAAATTTTTCATCGTACTCGGCTTGAATCCATTTGAAACCAAAAAGTCTTGATTTTTTGGCATTGATTGATTGTATCAGACAGTTTCCATTGCTCTTTGATAGCTTTTTGAATCTCTAGAGGCATGAAGTTTTCAGTTCTCCTTATCTTATCCATGAAGAGTCTTGCAATGGCCGAACTCTTTAGTATTTTGTATTTTGAATTCAGTATACACCCATGATCGTCATGAAACGACTTGACCAACCACTTGTTTGTTGGTTCATCATACGAACATTAAATTTTCCATTTGCAAACCCCCCCCCCCCAAACCACACCTCAATGCAAGGCAATTCTGCTCCCATCTCTCTTGCTCAATATTCGATCTTGTACTCAATGAACAATTCAAAACAGCTTGATTGAATTAATCCCCACTAAAAATGATTAGCCCAGATATAATCTATTTCTACCTAACCCTGTCGTACCTCTATCATCCTCCCTCTTGTCAGTCTCCTCGTTAGAAGAACCTGGTAGTTTGTTGTGGTTTACAGGAGGCTCATCTATAAATGCAATTTCATCTCCATCGACTTCCTCACTGGCTCTCCCTTCCTGGCCAGCTATCTCTTCTTCTCCTTCTTCACGACCTCTCTCTTCCTCGCGGCCTCCTTCTTACTCGTTGATTCCCTCTTCCTCGAGACCTCCTATTCCTCGCGGCCTCCCTCTCTTTCTTGCAGCCTTCCTCTTCCTTGCAACCTCCCTCTTCCTCATGACCTCGCTCTTCCTTGCGACCTCCATGTTCTTTGCGACCTCCATCCTCCTCGTTGCATCCCTCTTCCTCGCGGCTTCGGTCTTCCTGGCGGCATCCCTCTTCCTCGCGACAGCCCTCTTCCTCGCGGCAACCCTTTTCCTCGTGGCAACCCTCTTCCTCGTGGCATCCCTCTTCCTCGCGACAACCCTCTTCCTCGTGGCATCCCTCTTCCTCGCGACAACCCTCTTCCTCGCGGCCTCGATCTTGTACATCTCTCATTTCCTCAAAATTGAATAATGCTTTTGGTTGATTTCCTCATCTGTCTGGAGAATACAGCAATCTCGCTGCATGGGCCTTCGTTCGCACCATCGCTGTCACAAATCCACCATGAGAGAAAACCTTAGATTTTTCCCCAATTTGATTTTTAGGGATTTGAGGCGTGTGAGGTGATTTAAGGCATGTGAATTTTATCCAGTCGGTTTGCTTGGTTTGTATCGGTTTTGTTGGTTAAATTGAGTGTTTCAAATTTTGCATTTTGGTTTGGTATCAATTTACACGAAAATCGTTTGGTTTTAGTAGGGTTTTTCAAAATGATAGTATTTCAAAGATTTAAATAGGATAGAGAAACATATATACAGTTATTGTAGCCTGTGAAAGAACCTCAAACTTGATGGCGAAATAGACTTAGCAAGTATGTGTAGCATATGAAAGTAAACCCATTTGGGATAAATTCATAAATCTTTGTTATATATGTTTGCAAAAAGGTTTCATGTTTTAGTTATTCATCTGAAAGTTATGCTTGTTTTTGGAGTTTGATTACACAAAATGCAAATCTTACTAGTTTCGATAGTTTGTATGAAGTCTAATCCGTCTAAAACTCATTGCAAATATTCATGGCCCTACTCAATTGAGAATCAGCGGTGAGATTGAAATGTTAACGATTAGCTTTGAATTATATGTGTTTTCAAAATCTGGTAGGGTGCATAATGGATTTGAGAGCAGTAGGATTAGTTGGTTGTTTGGACATGTAAATGAATCCCATTTCATTTGAAATTTTGTTCAAATCTACTAGCCACATAATATATATCACTGTTGGTTGAAAGATAACCGATTTGGAACTAATGAACATAGAAAACGTAATGTAAGTTAATAGAGTAAATCTATCCAAAAGACAGGGCAGTGGAATTTGTTTTTCTTCATCATCGGAGTATATTTTTTCTTCATCATCAAGAGGATATGATTGATAATAATGTGATGATAACTCATATGATAGTTGATGATAATATTATGAGTTAATGTTGTGTATGTATGATGATATCGGAAGAAGAATCGAATTGTTGATCTTGGTCTTTCCATATATGAATGTTGGTACACATAATAGACGTTTAAGTGAAATGTGGTCCATGAAACATGGACTGACGAGCCGAAGATGTATGAGAAGATTAGATACAAATTTTAGTATATATACAAGCATGGGAATATGTAGGTACAAATACCAACCTCCAGTCATGGGAGTGTGTAGGTACAAATACCAATCTCCAATCATGAGATTCAAAAGATCATCATGAAAATGACAGAACCTAAAAATATACGAATGTATTGCAGTATGGGCAATATGAATATTATGTATGTTATAACTTGTCAACTAAAGGAGACTATATGAATGATAATGTCTAAGTTTATGTATTACGTTGAATGTCGTATAAGAGTAGAATTTGTTATATGTTTCATGTGTGTCTTTATGTTCTTATTGGATAATCTAAATTACTCATCACTATTCTTTTTCAGGTTAATAAGATTTAAAAAAAGTATGATCGAAATCCGTATTCATTAAAGTTTTCAAACATAACAATTTTAAACAATGCCGATAGATAACTAGAATGTGTGGTAGGAACAATTACAATATGTCAATATGACCATCAAAATACAGTCAATTTAACTGATTTTCAATTTCCAAAATCGTATCGTTTAGTAATTTCATATATATTATAATTCATACTTTTAATTCTTTCATATAAACAAAAAATGTTCAAAAAATAATGAAATATTTTTAGAAATATTCACTCAGCGAGTATATTCAATTTTAGATCAAAACGACTATAGCCGAATATTGCACAATACGTCAAATCTGATCCTAAATCACACATTCATACGTAAAATAACATTATGATTTTAAACATTATAATATTTGTATTAATCAACAAAGATGATATCCAGATAAATATGCTACGCTCAGTGCACTTTTGAAGACTACTTCACATATGACATTTTCTTAAGTTCATGTGATTTATTGTTTCATATAATGAGTGAGATTTAACCCAAAGAAAAAACACAGATTATTCGTAAGAAAACATGAAAGATCGTAAGTGAGTTATATACATTGCGTGTGTTTGAAGCCCTAACCAAACATATTTTGGAACAAATAAAAAATAGCTCACAAAGGAACACATGAACCGGTTTGCCTAAAGGAGGCCAAGCATTTTCCCTAACAAACTTCTTTTTCTTTTTCTTTATTGGTAAATCTTGAACATTCAGCAATTCTCCTCTCAAAATAATTTTATTGACTCCTTTTTGGTGAAACTCTCGAAATTAATAATGAAGCATGTGACCATTTCTCTTTGGAATCTCATCATTTCATCCTATAATTTCTCAGTTGCTCCAACATCTCTTTTTTGGAACTTTTTGGTTTGTTTTTCAAACCTTTTTTGGCTGCTCCATGAAATTAATTCGGCATATAAGCCTCTAATTTAACTTCTTATGATATGAAATAAAATTAAACAAAAAAAATATATAAGATCCAATATATAATAGCTATAATAAGTATGTATGATGCAGTAGTTATACTATTTCGGCGTTCATGCATCATTTTTTCTGCTTTTTCACACAATAAAGGAATTTTTTTCAAATTACCATTTTTAAAGTTTGTTTTCCGTTTATAGTACTTTTTAAGTTTCTTTCATCAACTCATTTTTGTATTTTAACTGGAAAATATTTTTTTAAGAAATAACTTAAAATACTATTAAATAAATATTTGTTCCAAAAATATCATCACAATTTTTTCCAAAGAAATATATTTTAAGAAAATTTAATATCACAAACAATAAAAATAAATTTTAAGTGCTTTCTAATCTTAATATTTTGTTTAAATTTTTATGGTTTAGTTTAAAATATAGGGTTATTTTGAAGGTTTACATTTTAAGTTTTTCATTTTTTTAAAATACTAGTAATATTTTTGAAAATACTAGTAGTATTTTTGAAAAAAAAGCTAATGATAATATTTTTAAACAAAAATTTATTTTGTGATATTTTTTAAAAAAATTATCTTTTGATAATGACAGCTTTATCTTTATTTCATAAGCCAATTTTAGCATGCAAACATTTGAATAACATTTTCAGGATGCTAAAATCATTTATCTTAACGTAAATTAGTACACAAAAACTAATATATGTCTATCCAATCTTCATGAATCGGTTTATTTAATAATTCATATATTGTATTATCATATTAAATAGACTTCGAATTTCTATTTATTAATGTGTAATTTGTGTGTTAGGTACAAAATTTTCAAATTAATTTTGTAATTTTATAAAAATATATATAGGATTTGAACCAATCAATTTGTGTGTTTTTATTTTCCAATTCCAGACGAACATTTACTATAATAGTAGTATAGTTTTATAAATAAACAATATAAGTAGGTTAACTGGGTGGCTTAGGATTCATTGACAATCGGAAGGAGTAATGGTATTCGGTCGATAGATACATATTAGAATAGTACAGAAATTGTTATTGTAGAACAGGGAGGTAAAATAAATATTGAAAAAATCGTTTTAATTTTGATTAAAAATTTAATTATAATTATTACAGAAATTGCTAATACGAAAATCATAATTGTTTGTGTTTATTCGATTTGCGTTTGCTTTATGTAGTGTTTCTATGTAAATATTTCAAATAATATGAGATCGTGTTCATTATCTATAATATATTATTTGAGAAATATTTTAATAAAATAATTTTATTTTAACGTATTATTAATAAAAACATCATATTCACGTGTCATGAGTAAAAATATTATATAATTTATGAATATTTTTCTCATATATGGCATGAATATAAATTTAGTATAAGATATAAAAAAATTACTAATGTTGAAATGCTTACTTCATATTATTCATACTATATTCATTGTATTTATAATATATGTCATTCTATTTTGTTTTCTACAACTAATAATATATAAAATATAGAATGTGTACACGATAGTGCAATAATAATGCTAAAGTGTACTGGATTTTGCGAAATAATTATGTTTGGCAATATATGATTCAATAATCTAGTATTATTAAACAAATTAGATATATCATTTGATAATATAGATAGCAAAAATAAAATATTATCTTGTAACTTATAAGCGATGGAGTCGATGTACTCGAATAAAATAAGTGTTTTGCGACTAATGACCGTAATTGGTGTTCAATGGTTAGTTTACGATTCTTATATGACTTTTTTGCAACTATGTGTGATAGTCGCATTTTAGTCGATAGAATACGCATGGTGCATGACTATAATTTGGTCGTTAATATAGAGTTGTTCGTTTCATAACCGTAGGAAATTATGGATATGTCATGCGGTCAAACGTTGTTCGTTTGATCATCGCAGGTTTGTACGTTCAAACGTTGCGGTCGACCGCAGAAAATTGCAGTAAAAAATTTTAATCGCAGCGTAATTATAGCGTTACGATCAAAAAATTGCGATAAAACCTACGAATACAACCTACGATGATCAAACGAACAATAATATTTTAATATCTAATCACAGTGTATGACCGCATGTCGCTACCGCAGACGATGCGGCAGACAAACGAACAATGCATATATAGTTATATAATAGTTGTTTATTATGCGATACAGAGTGATTCTAGCTATAAAAGCTAATAATTCAATGTGATGTCCATAATTAGAATTAGGAAATGGTGGCAAAACAATGGTAAAATGGTGATAAAATCTTCTATATATATGAATATAGAACCACCATGATACAATTCTAAAAAGTGAATATGCAAAAAAATTGATCAACAAAAAAAAAATATATTGGTCAAGTTTTTAACTTAGAGACCCTAATGTGACTGTTTCATTTTACGAAAAATGTTTTGTGACGACTATCCATTGGTGGATGTAAGAACTTATTTTATATGTGGTATTTAATAAAAAATTTATTGTTAAAATAAAAAAATACTTAAATAAAAAAACAACTCAAACTCCTACAAATTTATTCTCCGATTTTCTATATTTTGAAATCTTTTTAACACTATTTCATTTGTCACTTTATCAAAATGTTTTTTTCTAATAAAACAAACTAGACAATCATTTAGAAATAGATCATTCAATTGGTTGCGCAACGTAGTTTTCACAATATTCATTGCAGAGAACCATCTCTCAATTGTAGTAATAGCTACAAGTAAAGTTAAATCTAACTTTAAAAATCGATAAATTTGAGGATGTGAAAGATGATTTTTTTGTTTCTACCATCACACATCCAAGATCTCTAAACATTTCTAAATTAGCAAATTGTTCATTGTCTCGGATATTATCGATGTAAATACCAAGTTGATGCTCAAGAGATATCCGGATTATAGGACTAAAATCTTTTGAATAAAATTCAGATAATCTCAAAAGTTTTAAGTGATCAAACTCATGGAATGCATCAATAGGGCTCAAAGATGCGGTGCAACCAAGTAATTTAGTATTTACCTCATCAAAACGGTCATTAAATTTTTGAATTTGCATATCTAACACAATGTAAAAGCATTCCACCTGATAGTGATGCAAATTTGTTATCTTGTTTTTTTTTCTCGACTTCTTTAGATCGATAAATTCTTCTGTGATAATGAGCAAATCAATATTATGATCTTCACAAAAAAAGAAACCTTTTGAAACAAAGAATGCCATCCATTGTTGCTGAGGTTGCACAATTGTTTCTTGGTGGATTTTACTAGATACATAGCATTGAAAATGTCTTGATCTTTCTTTTGTAGAGCCATCATCAACTGTAAATAAAACACAAAATCAAAGGTGTGAAAGTATTTGAGAAGTCCATTAGCTTGTTGTCTTTTGATACTATCATCCCCTTTCATTTAGACATAATCAAGGATAACGATGATAGAACCAAATAAATCAACTAGTCGTAATAATGTTTTGTAGTGAAAACCCCAACGAGTATTACCAGGTCTTTGAAGTGCAAGTTTTTTATTCAATTCTTTGTATGTCTTAATTTCACATTTGCTTATTCTTTTCTCGATTCTTTCATGATGATCTTCGCGAACTTACAAGAAGCTCCAACCAAATTTAACAAGATAGAAATCATATCAAAAAGTCTCCGACTTCGAAATGCTTTTTAGCAACTGCTACGACAACCAATTGAAGCTAGTGAGGAAAACAATGAACATAATATGCAGAACTATTTTCTCTCAAAATGAGAGATCTCAATCCATTCAATTCACCCTTCATATTTAGCAAACAATAAATCGATAACACATTTCAAAGATGAAGAAGATATTTTTTTAACATGAACAAGACCAATAAATCTTTCTTTAATTATCCCATTCCTATTAACAAAGCGAAAAACTACTTTCATTTACTTTTTATCAGAAACATCCGCAAATTCATCCACCTACAAGCAAAACACATCATTATCAAGTTATTCAATAATAGATTCAACAATTTCTTCTGCAAAGCAATGCACTATATATCTTTCTGAATTTTGGGAGACATCATTTGATTATTTTTCTTAGCATTATCCAACACAACCTTTCTTACAAGTTCATTTTGCTCTCTAGTTGATCCGTCCTTTTTATCATGACCTCGAAAAGGTAATCTTTGTCGTAATAAATATCTACAAGCATCGATTGAAACATTCAAGCTAATCTTGTATTCATTTTTGATGGCATCATCTTGCTTATAAAAAGCATGAACAATTGATTGATCTTGTTTCATCAAATAATCAACCTTTTTCAATGTAGTATTATGAAAACTATTAACATCACTCACATGATTTTGTAGCCTCTTTGGATCTTTCCAAGTATTAAAACTGTCACAAATGCATCACTTCCACATTTATTTTTCAGTATAATCTCTAAACAAGTAACAAACCAAACAAAAAACTTTGTCCTTTTTCATACTATATTCCAATCAGCTACCATATGTAGAGATCAAACCAAAATGGATTAAATCGCCTCAATTTATTTTCTATTAGTGTTTTAGAAAAATCATGATCACGGGGTTAACAAGGACCTTTAATTAAATATTTGCGTCTTATCACATCTCATTTTTAGGATGATATTGCAATATCCTTTTCCTATATGCAAGATCTTCCAAATAGTTTTCAAATATAGCTTCACGTTTTCTTTAGAAATATTTTTCCATTGATTATCTAATAGAAACAAAATATAATGATTAAATATTAAATAATTTGCAAAAAAAAATTATTTAACAAAAACTTTTGACTACCAATGAATTTGAAATCATAAATTTATAATTTTTGTGTGTCTAGTATGTGTTTTTGTCAAAAATACTTTTTTGAAAAATACTTTTATAGGTTTGTTGAATTATGATTTAAAAATAAATAAATAAAAAAGACTAGAAAAGTTGGTCAAAAGAAGAGGTAAGGAATAGGCAAACAATACTTATATAGATATTATTATGGTTAATAAATGTTGAGCTATTTAATAATTAATTAAATATTATTAAAATTTAGTGAAATTTAGTATGAGACATGGGACCTAGGTGGTCACACTCTAGGTCCGTCTCTGTGACCATAAGTAAGGATGTTAAAATGGGTATACCCACCTCATTTAAACCTATCCCATATAAAACTCACTTCATTTAAACTTCAAACCCTATAAAACTCATTTATTATAAAAGTCTAATATGATTACCAATTTAAACTCATTTATAATTACACTAGCCCATTCGAACCCATTTAACTCATTTAATCCATTTTAGGTTATATTTTTTTTCTTGTTTATAATTTTTTATAACCATTATATTCTTAATAAAACAATATTGTAATTTTTATTTTAAAAATAAGTAACAATTTTATTTATTTGTTAAAAATTTATTTTTTTTATAAATATATTAAAATATTTTTAATAAAATAAAATATTGGATTTTTGTCATATGTTTCATATGAAATTTGAGTTTTTTTAACATTTTTAAATGTTATAATGGGTAAAGTTAATTCATTTAGAACTCACCCCGTTTAAATTTATTTTCTATCTAGAAATTATTCTACAGTTTTGTCAAAAATTAAGCATTTTCATCTAAAACGTGATTATATATTTTTCCATCAAAACCGTAATTCAAAATTTTCTGCAAAAAACGTAATTCATAATTTTTCTGTCGAAAACGTAATTCCATATTTTTCCACTAAAAATATAATTTAACATTTTTCCGCTAAAAACGTGATTGCATATTTTTTCTAAAAACGTGATTTCGTATTTTTCCGTTAATTTCATATTTCCCGCCAAAAATGTAATTTTCCATTTTTTGTCGAAAACGTGATTTCACATTTTTTGGTAAAAACATAATTTATTATTTTTACAGAAAAATATAATTATGTATTTTCCCGCCAAAACACAATTCCGCATTTTTACGTTAAAAATATAATTTTATATTTTTTACTAAAACATGATTTTTATTCTTTATTTTATACAAAAGTTATTGATTAATTATTATAAAATACTTTGTTGAATTATTGTTAATTAAATAAAAATAAATATAAATGGGTTCATTAGAGTACCCAATTGTTTAAAGCAAAAATTCTTTTAATAAATGAATTTTAAATGAATACCCATTTAAACCCATTAATCTGAATTCTAATAAATGGGTATAAATGAGTTTTTAAATTTTGTAAGTAACTATTAAAAACCCATTAATGATAAATCTATTTTCACATCCCTAACCATAAATAGTGAAGTATTAATATACCACTGATTTGTCACTAATTTTATAGTAGCAAAATATCTATTTTTTGTAGTTTATTCTACTACAATATTTTCAAGTGTGCCCGATTTTCTATGATTGATTTTCAACGGTAATCGTTTTTTTTGTCATTCGTTTTCCCCTCGGCAGTTTTCCTTTTTCATTTTTCATGTGGTTGGTCTGTTAACTCTTTAGTTCTGTCCTGCTTTACTGCATTGGATGCAAAGGTTTGGAAAATTGGTTGAACCAATCATGTTTGCCTCTAATCTAGTGGGAAGCATTAATCCGCCGGTTTTTGTCCCTAGAAGATGAATTCATGTCACCTTTCTGTATTTCACCATGTTATTTCGTGAGTTGTTGAGCATTGTTCATATGTGACTCTTCTTTAAATTCTCTCCCTAATGTCTCTAAATAAAACATTTTTACCATCAATTTCTCACTAATACTAAAATTTGTTCTATTGTTAGAAAAATAAACTAGTGATGCTATTTAGAATAAAAACTTAAAACATTGTTATTTTGTCAATTGTCCCAAATATAGTATCATTGTTTTAAATTTCCAAAAATAGAACAAACTTACTATTAAAATACCTTAAAAAATTTCTAATAAGAAAAACTCAAACCATAAATTAGAAAAAAAAACCCAAATATAATATTTAAATTGTATTTATAATTTATTTATGGTAAATATGTATTTTTAGAAAAATTATATTGATAATTTATATTTGGTAGTTTTGAAATTTTAAATTTATAATGATAAATTTAAAATAAAGATTTTAATATATATTATTTTAAGGTATTGTATCGTCTATTTAATTCATTTAGTCGAATGTGGGTGCTAACTTGTCAAACTCGTGAAAGATATTTTCATATAAGAAAACAGCATTCGATGATAGAAATTAAGTTTGCTTGTGTACATGGCGAATGTCTCTGAATAGCGTAATGATTATAATAACAAATATTTAATATCTATAATAACTAAACTTTCAAACTTTTGGAATTAAAATAACAAATATTGGTCTGTGACAGACGTACAAATACAAAGCATCCCCATGACATAATTGTTTTGTTATAATTTGAAGTTCAAACATAAAATAAATTAAATTAAATTTTATGTTATGATCGTCACGTTCTGGTTGAACTGCGTTGCATTTTAAATAATTACATTCCTTTTGCGACTTTAGTTATTAAATTTAATATATAAATTTAAGTTATTTTGTAGTGTATCTACGCAATGCTTAGGTATTTATAAATATAGTGACGCTTGGTGGTCAGTCTGAGACAGGAGTAAATTGTATCTTTAATTAAGAATGGACAATTTTATAACCATAATACCTTAAAATAACATTTTAAATTTATTTTTCAAATTTAACAAATTATTATATAAATATTTTTTTTATTTAAAATAAACTATATATAAAATTAAAATATAATGTTAGGGTTTATTTTTCCAATTATGATTTAATTTTTTTATTAAAAAGAAAATTTTAATTATTTAATTATTTTAAAAATATTATACATAAACTTGAAACATTATATTTGAATTTCTTTTTCTAATTTAA
Source organism: Pugionium cornutum (assembly GCA_018901935.1). NCBI lineage: Eukaryota > Viridiplantae > Streptophyta > Magnoliopsida > Brassicales > Brassicaceae > Pugionium > Pugionium cornutum. The sequence goes on from JAENJI010000491.1 coordinate 17,448, forward strand.
AGTTTAATTTTTTTATTTAAACAAAGTTTTAATATATTTTAATGATGTTAATATTGCTATTACTGGAAATATAAACTAATGATGTTATTTTTGAAAAAAAAATTAAAATATGTTATTTTAAATAATTACCAATATTAATTCAAATTACTACTTTTTCTAACTATGAAGTTTTCAATTTTTGTTCCACAATATTCATAATATAACATTTTTAAATTTTATCATGCAGAGTCATATCAGATTTCTTTAGATATCCTAAATTTCAGAACAAATTTTAAATCAGAAAATCATAAATAATAATTCAATTTTTAACATATATATATGACGTATGCAATATGATTTACTTACTCTATATAAATATCTATGTCTTTATGACTATATGAATTAATGATGGTGTATTACCTACTAACATGATTTTCACTTTAAGTTATAATTTTATAAGGATCCACCTTGGTGATGTGTATTCACCTTTATTCTCCTAATAATATTCATTTCAATCAAAATCCCATTTTTATGTGATTGTAGTTCATAGCCACTATTAAAAAAAGTGTAGTCAAGTTCATAACTTGAAAAAATAGATAAAGAAAGTAACAAAAAAACAATAATGCTAAGTCTGGGCAAATAATCTGAATCGAATGAATCGAACTAAAAAACAGATTTCGGTTAGTATTCAGTTATAAAAAAAATAATCGAACGGATATTATTTTCGAAAACCATAGTTATTGGTTACTAACCGAAACCGAATCGAAAACCAAAATAATATCCAAAAATCAAATTATTTATTTTCGATTATCTGAAAATATTTTTGTTATTTTTTGGTTGTTTTTGGTTATTTTCAGCTATTTTTTGTTATTTTCGGTTATTTTTCGGTTATTTTTTGTTATTTTTGGTTAGTTCAGTTATTTTGGTTATTTTTGGTTTTTAAATTTAATAACCAAACCGACCATAACCGAGGTATAACCGAACCAAAACTAAACTAAAATATAAAAATAACGGAATGGATATTTAATTTTACCAGTCTAAAAAACCGAAACCAAAAATAACTGACCGAAACTGAACCGAATATTCGAATGCCCAGACCTAAATAGAGCCGTCAAGTAAGGAAACTTTTCATTTTTTGTCAATTTGGAAGAGCACAATAATATTTTTCAGTTAGAAGATATTTAATGTATCTTCATACCAATATGATATCGAAGTGCTAATATAAGTAAGAATATAGTTTCTCTTTCGTGCCTCTTTTGCCAGCGCATCAGCGTGTTGATTCCCCACCCTTGGCTGGTAGTTAAGAGAAAATTTTGCAAAATGGTGCCGTAGGCTTTCAAACTCCTTTAGGTTTTTGATTAGATTGATCAAATTCATTGAATCGGTAAAGAAGTTTGTGCAATATCGATGCATACTATACAAATTTAGCATTGCCCATCGTAAACTGAAAAACTCCATATGTAATGTTTTTTATACCCAACAGATCGTTTGTTACATCGTGTACCTTGAGGATCTATCCCGTACCATATGTTGACTCCTGTTCTTTCCATGAGTTATCTATGTGGCAAGTAAATGGGGAAACCTTTCATTTATAACTAGAATATGTCTTTAGTTTATAAATATGTGTGTTTGGTTCATTACTTGAAAAAATATATATATATATATAATATAATATATTGTTTTTGTATAAGAGTAAAAATACTTATTTATAGGTTTAATTTGTCTATTAAAATAAAAAATTTAATATATTTTAATTTTAAAATTATGTTATTATTACAAATTTAAACTAATTATACTATTTTTTGAAATAAAAACTTAAAAATTGTTATTTTAAAAATATTATATATAATGCATATTTCTTGATACTAAGCGATGTAAACGAAAGTTGATCCCACATGAAATTATATTCATTGCAAATCTTGCAAGCAAACCATTTTTAATTAGTATAATTAATTGATTCTGCTTTAAAAAAATGAGTTTGAACAAAAGGTGATGATGGCATGCAAATGGTACAGTGTGGGAACAAAATGCGACACTCATTATCAACCAAACTCCTCGACCCCTCAATCGAATAAAGCTAATTTAATATTCAACTTTTATTTATATTTTTTTTAAATCAATTTAATTAATTTTAGTTTTGGATTTTTATGGGATTTTTTTTGGTGGTGGTGAAAAGGATGAGTCTTCCACTTACTCCTATCTTCATCCTTCAAAATCTTATCCACATTCAATCCATAAACTTCCTCATTTCCATCTACTTTCATCGCAATTAATTTTATTAAATATTTTTTTTATTATTATTAGAAAAAAATGATATTATAAAGGAGTAATACTCTAAAATATCACTTTTTTTTTTTTTTTAAATTTAATATTTTAAACTTAAAATCCAAAAGAGTAATACCCTAAAATAGTATCATTTTACGTTTATCTTCTAAATTTAGCACAATAAAACTAAAATTCCCAAAATAGCATAAATTATTATGTAAAAATAATTATTTACCTTAAATAAAAAATATATAAAATTAAAACATAATGTTTGGGTTCACTTTTTCCAATTTAGGGTTTACATTTTTTTTTATTAGGAATAAATTTTCAATTATTTTAGTATTAAATTTGTGTTGTTTTTGGAAATTTAAATGATTAGTGTTATATTTGGAACAAAAACTTGAAATGGTACTATTTTAGTCAATTGCCCAATCCAAAAATATCACAAAAATACATATTTACTATAAATAAATTATACACAAACTTAAAACATTATATTTAGCTTTATTTTTTCTAATTTCGGGTTTAGTTTTTTTTTATTAATAATAAATTTTAGTGTATTTTAATATTAAATTTATGTTATTTTTGGAAATTTAAACTAATGATGCTATATTTGGAACAAAAAGTTAAAAAGTACTATTTTTGTCAATTGCGCTATTCTATAAATAACATTAATTTAAATTTTTAAATATAACACAAATCTAATATTAAAAATTTTAAAATTGAAATTAAACTCTAAGAAAAAATTTCAAACATAACAATTTAACTTTATTTCTATTTTATTTTAAATAAATATTTTATTATAATAATTTATGTTATTAAAAAATTTATTTTGAATTTATTAGATTTATAAAAATTATATTATTAAAAATAATATTCTATATTATATTGTAATAGTTTGTTGGTGACCCTACAAGAAAAAAGTTATCTTACTTAACTGATTCGTAACTTGTTTTGCAAAACTCTTTTTTTCCCAAGCTTGTCTCTCTCTCAACTTGGACATTAAGTGTTCTCATTGAGGATGCATGTTTCATATAGATAAGGATCATTTCCATTAACTACACACAATCAATTCTCAAAATCATGTCATCTATCAACACATAAATCAACCAATTACAAATCTTTTTTAAAGAAATTCAAGTGTACGAAAACCCTAGAATCAAAGATTTAGCTAATAATAGTTAACATTTATAATTTTAAGGTTTTTGTCTTAATCAAATCGTTTAACTAAGTGACGGACTGAAGAAATATGATCATATAGCATAAGTTGGTCATAGACTCTAAGTCATTAAGAATCTTTCCTGAAACGGGGAGTTTTGAGTAATACACGCATTGTATAAAGGTCGCGTATTCTTCTTCTTTTTACTTGCTCTGTTTTTTTGGGTTGAGAGTAAAACAGAGAGAAAGTGAGAGGAAGAAAGTCGAGTTGTGACTTTCTTCAAGAGAGAAGATTAAAACTCAGTTCCTCTTGGTTTTAGTGGATTTCGGATTGATTTCGGGGAGACGTAGGAGATATTCTCCGAACTCCTAAAATTTCTTGGTGTTCTTTCTTTTCAAGTCTTTTTGCGTATTATAACTAAATCTCTTAATCCGAGCTAGAACAAGAAATAGGAGATTCCGATTCAACAAATTGGTATCAGAGCCACGGGTCGAGTGGTGACATGCAATCGGGATTCTCCAGGTAAGTTTCTCTAGAAAACCTGCATTCTTGATTGATCTTTTTAGATATGTCAAGCTCCCGAATCAAGGTTGATCGATTTGATGGATCGGGAGATTTCTCCCTCTGGAAACGAAGAATGTTAGCACATTTAAGTGTGCTGGGATTAAAGGACGTTCTTGTAGAAAAGAAAGTAATTGAATCATCGAGTGATGATGATCAAAAGGATCCAGAAGAAATAAAGAAAAGATTAGAGGCAGAGGAATTGAGAGCCGAGAGGTGCAAGAAAGCCATGAACCTGATTCTTCTAAATGTAGGTGATCATGTGCTTCGAAAAATCGAAAGATGCACAACAGCCGCAGAAACATGGTCGACTCTAGAAAGACTTTATATGTCCAAGTCACTTCCGAATAGGGTTCATTCATAACTTAAGTTGTATGGATATAAGATGCAAGATAGTCGGTCAATTAATGAAAATATTGATGACTTTCTGATAATTGGTGGGAGACTTGAGCCATCTAAGCATCGAAATACCTGAAGAAGTGCAGGCAATTCTGCTCCTAAATTCACTTCCTGCTAAGTACGATCAGTTGAAGGAAACACTGAAGTACAGTAGGGAAGTAATTAGAATGGAGGACGTAACAGGGTCAGCAAGATCTGAGGAAAAAGAACTGAAAGAAAGTCTTGGAACTAGATCCACGTCTGAAGGGTACTTTGTAAGAGGCAGAACAGAGACCAAGACTCAATTCAATGGCAAGAATCGAAGCAAATCACGATCCAAGTCAAGGGATGGGAAAAGGGTATGCTGGATATGCGGCAAAGAAGGACACCTCAAGCGACAATGTTACAAATGGTTGGAAAGGAATAAGGGTAAAGTACAGTCTCAAGACAAAGGAGAATCTTCACTGGTAAGGGATGATGCAAATGATCTGGTGGGACTAGTGGCATCAGAGGCAAACATATCAGAAGAGGAGAATGATCAGAATCAATGGGTTATGGACACAAGGTGCTCATTTCATATGACACCCAGGAGAGACCTGTTCATAACTTTCAAGGAAATCGATTCTAGAAAAGTTATAATGGCTAACAACAGCTATGCTAAAGTAAAAGGCATAGGTTCTATAAGATTTGAGAATTCAGATGGAACCACATTTGTGCTCCACGATGTAAGGTATCTGCCCATAATGTCCAGAAACCTTATCTCTGTTGGAACATTAGAAGATAGAGGCTGTGAGTTCAGAGGATTAAAGGGCATGATGAAAATTATTAAAGGATGCACCGTGATAATGAAAGGCATCAGAAAGGATAATGATGTCTTATATGTCTTGCAAGGAAATGCCAAGATATCTGAAGCTTGTTCAGTGAATCTTGAAGGTGAAAGTAATAAAGCTTCAGATCAAGATATCACAAAACTATGGCACAGTCGCCTAGGATATATAGGACAAAAAGGATTGGAAATCTTAGAAAAGAAAGGTTGTATATCTAAAGCTCAGATCTTTGAGATAAAATTCTGTGAAGATTGTGTTATAGGAAAAACACAAAGGGTGAGCTTTGGTCCAACTCAACATGTAACAAAAGCAAAATTGGACTACGTGCATTCAGATTTGTGGGGATCTCCAAATGTCCCACAAAGCCTTGGAAAATGCCACTATTTCGTCACATTCACAGATGATTGGTCTCGAAAGATTTGGATCTATTTCCTGAAGACCAAAGATGAAGTTTTCGAAAAATTTATAGAGTGGAAAGCCATGGTTGAAGTTCAGACTGAAAGAAAGGTAAAGAGACTTCGTACTGATAACGGCTTGGAATTCTGCAACCACAGATTCGATAAATATTGCAGAGAAGAAGGTATAGTAAGACACAAAACGTGTGCTTACTCGCCACAACAGAATGGAGTGGCTGAAAGGCTTAATAGAACAATAATGAACAAAGTGAGGAGTATTCTCAGTGAAAGTGGCCTAGGACAGAAGTTCTGGGCTGAGGCTGCATCAACCTTAGTATATTTGATAAAATAGATCTCCTGCCTCAGCCATAGACTTCAAGATACCAGAGGAGTTATGGACATCTAACACACCAAACCTCGAGAATCTAAGAAAGTTTGGGTGTCTAGCTTATGTACATTCCAGTGAAGGTAAGTTGGAACCAAGAGCTAAAAAGGGAATCTTTACTGGGTATCCTGATGGAGTCAAAGGATTTCGAGTATGGCTCTTAGAAGAGGAGAGATGCGTCATCAGCAGAAGTGTGGTGTTCAAAGAAGACACCATGTATAAGGATTTGGCAAAATCTAATCAGGAAAGGAATAAATCTCTTCTTGCATATACTAATGATCTTTCGAGCTATGACATTTCAGGTGCAGGAGCTGAAAATAAAGGAAGTACGATCTCAACTGGAGGTGGAGAAAATGCACCTACAGAACAAGAAAATGAAGAGGAAGCAAGGAACAAGACATGTGGTACTCGATCAGGAGATGATGAAAGAGATCACGAGTTGAGCCAATTCCAATTGGCTAGAGATCGTACAAGAAGACAGATAAGAGCTCCAGTAAGGTACAATGATTATGAAATTTTTGAAAGTGATGAAAGTGATGCAGGGTACGCATACTTAACATTAGAAGATGGAGGTGAACCAGAACCAGCAAATTATCAAGAAGCAGCTCAAAGTAAGGATATTATAGAATGGATGAAAACTGCTGACGAGGAAATGAAATCTCTGGAAAAGAACAGAACTTGGATTTTAGTGAATAGGATAAAGACTCAGAAACCAATAGGTTGTAAGTGGGTTTTTAAAAGAAAAGCTGGTGTCCTAGGGATAGAAGGTCCCAGGTTTAAGGCTAGGCTAGTGGCTAAGGGGTACTCCCAAAAGGAAGGGATAGATTATCAAGAGATCTTTTCACCCGTAGCTAAATATGTCTCCATAAGAGTATTCCTATCCATAGTGGTTCAAGAAGACATGGAGCTGCAACAGTTAGATGTTAAGACAGCCTTCCTACATGGATACTTAGAAGAAGATATATATATGGACCAACCCGAGGGATATATAGATAAAGAACATCTGGACAAAGTGTGTCTTCTAAAAAGGTCTTTATATGGCCTAAAACAGTCACCTAGGCAGTGGAACGACAGGTTCGATGAATTCATGCGAGGAAATAGTTATAACAGAAGTCATTACGATAGTTGTGTTTACTTCAAGAAGGATTCAGAAGGAATACACACGTATTTACTTCTGTATGTTGATGATATCTTGATAGCCTCGAAAGATAAGAGAAGGATCAACAGTTTAAAAGCTCTCTTGAATCAAGAATTCGACATGAAGGATCTAGGAGAAACAAGGAAGATTCTAGGCATGGAAATAAGAAGGGATAGAGGACAGAATAATCTATGGATTTCCCAACAAAACTACCTGTCAAAAGTACTAGGTAATTTTGGTATGGATCAATCAAAAGTTGTTAGTACTCCCCTGTGTATGCACTTTAAGCTAAGAGCGGCAACAGACAAGGAGCTTCAAGATCAATGTGAAACAATGAGAAATACACCATATCAGAGTGCAGTAGGCAGTCTTATGTACTCCATGATAGGAACAAGGCCAGACTTAGCTTATTGTGTGGGATTAGTTTGCAGGTATATGAGCAAACCTATAAAGGATCATTGGCAAGCGGTTAAGTGGGTGTTCAGATATGTGAATGGTTCTTTAAATAAGCAATTAAACTTCAGGCGAGAAGGAGACTTTGTTGTGATAGGATACTGCGATGCAGATTTCGCGGCTGATGTGGATAATAGGAGGTCAATTTCAGGATGGGTTTTCACGGTTGGTGGAAATGTAGTTAGTTGGAAATCAAATTTTCAGAAGGTGGTTGCCTTGTCGACGACAGAGGCAGAGTACATTTCCTTAACAGAAGTTGCAAAAGAAGGTGTGTGGCTTAAAAGATTCCTAGGGGAACTTGGTTACAGTCAGGAAGCTATTAGTATCCATTGTGATTCGCAAAGTGCAATAGCACTTGCCAAGAATGCAGTATATCACGATAGGACTAAACATATTGACGTAAAGTATCACTTCGTGAGGGATTTAGTTCAAAATGGTTTGATCAGAATAGTGAAAATATCAACTGAGTACAACCCTGCAGATGTATTCACTAAAGTGTTGCTAGTGAACAAACTTCAGAATGCTCTGAAGTTATTAAGGGTGACAGATCAATGAAGAGGCAGAGCCTCGAGTATTTATTAAGGCTCAGGGAGTCAGCTCTGAGGATGGGTGGAGTTTTGCCCATAAGCCGGAATTGGAATCCAGGTAGACTAAATCAAGAATGCAGCGAACTTAATGCTAAGGATCAAGGTGGAGATTTGAAGAAATGTGATCATATAGCATAAGTTGGTCATAGACTCTAAGTCATTAAGAGTCTTTCCTAAAACGAGGAGTTTTGAGTAATACACGCACTGTATAAAGATCGTGTATTCTTCTTCTTTTTAGTTGCTCTGTTTTTCTGGGTTGAGAGTAAAACAGAGAGAAAGTGAGAGGAAGAAAGTCGAGTTGTGACTTTCTTCAAGAGAGAAGATTAAAACTCAGTTCGTCTTGGTTTTAGTGGATTTTGGATTGATTCCGGGGAGACGTAGGAGATATTCTCCAAACTCCTAAAATTTCTTAGTGTTCTTTCTTTTCAAGTTTTTTTGCGTATTAGAACAAAATCTCTTAATCCGAGCTAGAACAAGAAATAGGAGCTTCCGATTCAACACCGACTATTTCTCACCCTTACCTCTGACTATTATATTCAAACTTTATAAATTTATGTGAAGAAATAATGTTAAGGGTTTATGATTTTCAAACTCAAAATCAATTGACAGGATTAGTTGGTCAATATTTTTTAATACGTCCCTTCGAAACAATAGACCGTCTAAATTTTAATCTCGATAATATCTATTATAAGATTAATTTCAATTTTAAAGCGATCGAATTAATTTTGGATCGGACCGATATCGGGTATCGGATCTCTTTCGATGGATCATATCGATTTTGGTTTGGATAGATATTGGGCAGTGTGTTCACACTATGATACTCTAATACCATATTAAGGATTTATAGGTTTATAATCACTAACTAGATTTTGATCCACGCCCTGCGTGGAAAAAATATTCACAGTTAATAATTAATTATTTATTTTATTAATTTATATCATATATATATAATTTATCTCATATTAAAAATAATTTTTTTAAATTTTTTATTATTGATTACGAAAATGAAACAGATAATAAAATCGGATTATACAAATATATTTAAATTGTATCTATTTTGGATAAAATTATACATATGATAAATATTCAATTAAACTAAACTTTTGTTTTATATTTTGTTTGACTAATTTTTCAAAATTTATATTTTATTTTATATTGTATTTATATTTTATGATAAAATATATTATATATCGAAATATTAGGGATTTACATATAATATACCGTATAATGGCAATTTTCGTAAATATTCTAGTAAATGATGTCTTAGGTAATATTTATCTTAAAATGCTCTAATAGTGTGACACATCAGTATGACACACTTGTAAATCACACGTTAACTTAAGGTTACTTTGTTAAAATGGTTCTCAATTAATATATATATATATATATATATATATATATATTATTTGAGAAACATTTTTAAAAAAATAATATAACTCTAACGTGTTATTAACTGAAATATCATGATGATGTGTCATCATTATAATGAATTTCAAATAAATATAGAAATAAGTTTAACTTAGTAAAATAATTACAATATATACCATTATTATTAATTTGCTTAAAGAAATAATATTTTATTAAAATAACCAAAAAACTATTAAATTTATAAAAAAATAATTATTTTTAGTTTCTGAATTTACATATACAAAATTAATATTAAAAATAATTTTAAATAAGAGTTAAAAATATATAAATATCTAATTTATATATACTAATAAATAATATTATATCAGTTGTATTCAAAATTAATTGACAATAAATATATCAATTCACATCCTTTGTATATTAATCAAATCTCGTTCAAATTCATGACATGAGATATTCTTACAAGATAAATAACCTTATTATAATAAGTGTAAGGTTTAAATTTTTTTAGAGTAATACCCTAAAATAGCACTTTTTTAAGTTTTTCTTCTAAATCTAGCATTATAAAATTAAATTCCCAAAAATAGCACAAATACTTATGTGAAAATACTTATTTATTCTAAATAAATTATACATAAACTTAAATTATTGTATTTGAGTTCATTATTTCCAATTTAAGGTTTAATTTTTTTCTATTAAAATATAGTTTTAATGCATTTTAATCTTAAATTTGTGTTATTATTGGAAATTTAAACTAATGATGCTATTTTTGGAAGAAAAACCTAGAAAAATGCTATTTTAGACGTTTGTCCATTGATTTATTTGTCTACACCAATATGTAATGATTAAGATGCAATTATTTCTACAAGTTCACTCCAAATTTAGATAAATATAGACAAAAAAAGAATAATAACAAAAGAAAACGTGTTTAGTAACTTTGCTTACAATTAAACGATGACCAAACATATATATGTTCGTATGTGATGGCCCCATGATTTTCATTCTTCCGTACTTATGTGTCCCTCTTTACCTTTTCCTCATTGATATTTGCTTCTAAAGTCATCTAAGGATGTTCAATTTTGACCAAATTTGTCAATCACAACACTCTTATTTTAGGTTCTAAATGGCTTTGTGGTTTGATAATTTTGTAAGAGAATTTGTATCACAATTTGTTTTGTAATAATTACTATTATGCTAATCCTGTAGTTAAATGCAAGTCTAACTTAGAATCCTAAAATCAAGATTTTTAGTCATAATTTTGGATCACAAATTGTGTGTTAGAATAAAAAATCGAGTTTTTATTTTAAAACTCTAAAAATATGTTTTGAGATTATATGAAAGAAAATAACAGTCTTGTAAAATATTTAAAATATGTACTTCGATTACATGTTAAAAAATATATTTATTTTGGATTATAAAATACACTAATATTTTTGTTAATTTCCATTGGACATAACGCAAAATCGCTTCTCGCACATGTTTAAAAACGGTTTTAAAAATTAGTGCCAAAATGTGTATTTGAAATTTCGTGTCTTTATAAAATTATGATTTTACGTTCGAGTTATAAGATTACAAATTTAAATTATAATCTTTTTATATTATCACTTTAATTCTATACTGGTTTAAAAATACGGTAAATATTTTTTGATCTATCGTGTTGAAGTGACAAAAAAAATTATAATCATAATATTGTGTTAAAATTTTGAAACTCAAATTTTTTAGGTCATAATCACCAATCGAAACAATAGTTGGTATATGTTGAAAATTGCAAAATCATGAAACAATAGTTAGTAATATTAAAACAAATATAAATGATAAATTGGAGTCACGATCTTCTTATTTTCTCTATATTTTGGATTTATTCATTTTTCTCTCGAGTGTTAAAGGGTTTATATTGACTTATTTATTCATTTGGACTAGGTTTCATTTGACCTTAGAATATTTAACATCCTATTTTGACATTGTATCGAATAAAAGACCAACTCTAAGTACAAGCAAGACACATAAGTTTACATTTTTTATATATTTTAATGCCTTTCAAAACTTATTACCGACTCTAATCATAGATAAAGTAGTAAGTATTTTATATTAATTTAAAAAATGATTGTTTATTAATTTCATTTTCCTTTGGAAAAAATGATTGTTTATTAATTTGGTTTTTGAAAGGAAAAAAAGAAACCATTTGTGTTTCATATCCAGTTATATCTCAGTGTTTAGTTTCAATTCTTTATGAACATTTTCGTACTTATTAATAAAATAGTATTTTAAAAAAATTTTTTTCAAATTTAATATTCTAAAATTAAAATTAGAAAATAATATAAATCATTTTTTGAAAATACATATTTACCATTACAAATATAATTAAAATATAATATTTGGATCTTTTTTTCAATTTAAGATTTAGTTTTTTCTTATTAGAAAAAAGTTTTAAAACATTTTAATATTAAATTTGTGTTATTTTTAGAAATTTATTAAAAAAAACTAAAAAAAATACTATTTTGTTAATTGGATTAAAAAATAATGAACGATAAAACAAAAGAACTGTTTTTAACAATATTTTAAATTTTTGTCTTAAATCTACTATAATAAAATTAAAATTTTAAAAATATCATAAATTATTATGTGAAAATAACTATTTATCTTAAATAAATTATAAATAAAACCAAAACATTACGTTTGAATTCTTCTTTTCTAATTTAGATTGAGTAAAACAATAAAATAGCTAATTATTCGAAATATAGTATATTAAAATTAAAAAAATATATTATAAATTATTATATGAAAGTAATTATTTACCATAAATAAATTATACATAAAACTAAAATATTATGGTTTGGTTATTTTTTTCTTTTGAGTAATACTACAAAATAGCCTTTTAACTTTTTTTTATTTCAAATCTATCATTTTAAAATTAAAATTTAAAATATCACAAATTTTTATGTAAAATTTTTTATTTACCATAAATAATAAATAAAAATAAAATATTATGTTCAAGTTTATTTATAACAAAAATTTAAAACAATATTAATATGAAGAATTATTTTGTTTAGATTTGTTTATTAAAAAAAATTGAAAATATTTTAAATATTAAATTATGATATTCTTATAAATTTTAAATAATAATACCACATTTAAAATAAAAACTAAAAAATATGTTATTTTATATATTCGAACTAAACTGAAAATATTTATTTAAATTAAAATAATAGTTAAGCTAATGGTTAAAAAAACGGAAGATAAAGCTCCTCTGGGCTCATTCACCCTGAAGCCAAAACAGTATTCTATATAATCTACGAATTTGTTTCTCTGTCTCTGTAATTGTACACACATCTCATTTCTCCAGATTTCTCTGTTTTCTTTTTGTTTTGTTTTTCTCTCCACTCTCATTTTTAACATTAACCAACAAAAATCAGTCTTCTTCTTCCTCCCTCCGATGACGACGCATCTCAACAAGAAACCGAGGTTGACCGTTAACCTCTTCGATGACTTACCCGACGATCTCATTATCTCTATCCTCCGTAAACTCAGTTCCTCCGCTTCTTCTCCCGCCGATTTCCTCAACGTTCTCATCACGTAATTCGCCTTTCTTTTCTCCTCCGCCATTGTCTATCTTCTCGATTTTTTCCTTAACTTTTTTTTTCTCTTTGTCGTTTTCAGATGCAAGAGATTGAATCGGTTGGGTTTGCATCCTCTGGTTTTATCCAGAGCCGGAACTCAAACCCTAGCCGTCACGGCGGATAAATGGTCAGATTCCGCTCACAAATTCCTCAAACGCTGTGTTAATGCTGGAAACATCGACGCTTGCTACGCTCTCGGAATGGTCCGTCCCATCCACTACCGTCGATTTCTTTCTCTTTCTTTCTTCTAAATCTGATTTTGGGTTTTCCTTTTTTTGCTACAGATCCGATTTTACTGTCTTCGAAATCCAGTGAGCGGCGCGTCTCTAATGGCTAGAGCCGCGATTAAGTCTCACGCGCCGGCACTGTACTCGTTGTCGGTGATTCAGTTTAACGGAAGCGGCGGTTCCAAGACCGATAAGAATTTACGCGCCGGCGTCGCTCTTTGTGCGCGCTCCGCTTATCTCGGCCACGTAGACGCGCTCCGGGAGTTAGGCCACTGCCTCCAAGACGGTTACGGCGTACCCAGAAACGTCCCCGAAGGTCGTCGGCTTTTGATTCAAGCCAACGCGAGGGAGCTCGCTTGCTCTCTACGCTCTTACCTCTCTCACAAAGCTGGAAACGAAACACTAGCCTCTCTCGCTTGCTGCGGCGGCGACGTACCGGTTCAGGAGATTCATCCAGTGAACAGGTTTTTGAAAGAGTGGTTCGGGTCGGGTCGAATTGATTTGGCGGAAGGGCTGAGGATGTGTTCTCATGACGGTTGCGGTAGGCCGGAGACTCGGTCGCATGAGTTTCGGCGATGTTCCGTTTGTGGGAAGGTGAATTATTGTTCTAGAGGATGTCAGGCGTTGGATTGGAGAATGAAACATAAGATGGAATGTGCGCCGTTAGATCTGTGGATTGCGGCGGAGGAGATTGGTGACGGCGGCGGTGAGGCTGGAGAAATTGAGAATCATGATGATGCTGGCCGGTAACGGCTCTGTCGCCTTTCTTTAGTTTATAAAGAAAATGTCTAAAATGCCAACAGTCTCCTTTGACCTTTGACTTTTTTGGGGTTAAATTATAAGCCTTTAAACTTATCTTCTTAATTAGCAAATGGCGTTTATATAACTAACATGTTTTAAACAATATTATATTGAATTTTTGGTTATCAGATATGATATTAAATTTATGGTATTTTATTTGTATTAGTTGAATATATATGTATAGAGTTAAGCCTATATGTATTTTACGGAAGATTACAAATATATGAAAGGCTTCATGAAGAACTGATGATAATATGAGAAAAAAATATATAATTTTTTCTCCAGAACAAAAATAACATTTTTAAAAATTTTTGTTTTAAATATAATCTCATTAGTTTAAATTTTTAAAAATACCAAAAATTTAATATTAAAAAATACTTTAAAATTTTTTTAATAAAAAAAAGTTAAACTCTAAATTAGAAAAAGAAATTTAAATATAATAGTTTAATTATATTTATAATTTATTTATGATAAATATGTATTTCAAAAAATAAATTATGTTATTTTTAAAATTTTAAATTTAGAGTACTAAATTCAAAACAAATTTTTTAAAAGTATTATTTTATGTTATTACTCTTAGAAATATCTAACATATAATTATATATTTAAAATATTTATTATATTTATATTTAATATAACTAAAATATTTAAATTATAATTTAAATTCAAAAATATAATTATTTTTAAATCAAGATAATCGATATATTCAAAATAATCGAAAAAATTTATTTACATTTATCAAAATTTAATTGAATTTTATTTAAATTGAATCAAAATTTATTTTTTGAAATATTTTTGATATTTCAAATATTTTCAACTGATTCAGACATAAACAAATACGAAAATGTTTTAGTTTTACATCACACCTTCAATCAACTATCAAAATCAGAAGAATGAAACCAAATTGAATTTAAATTTAAAATTTGAAATATCCGAATGAATGCTATCCAGAAACCCAAAAGAACCTATCGATTCTAAATAGCGAGATCTAGATAATATTAGCATGTTTTCTCTAAGTATACTTAGTATAAATGATTCATAGAGTAATATCTCTTATATTCATATTGTAATAGTTTCATGCGGCGGTAATATTTTTTTTTTTATCAACCACACTGATCTACAGCGCAATTTTTTTTATAGATGATATAGTGGTTACTGCAAGGAATGACGTCGTAGCTCCACAATTATTTTTTTCTCCCCATTTAGGATAAACTGATAATATCAATTTATTAGTAAGACCATTTGCAAATCTATTATAATAACAATACAATTAAAAATATATGATCAACAATACATATATCATAATCAGAATCACAACTACAACAGACAAAGGAACAAAACCATATATAATGTTCCATTAACATATCATTAACTGGTAAAAATATCGTTTGTTTTTATATCTTTATTGTCTCTTTGTTTTGTTTTGACGTAAACAAATTTAGATTCGGGATTTTCTTGCTTTTTGCTTTTAGGCAGTCTCGGTTTTAGGCATCCTTAGGAAAAATCAACGTTTTGAGCCTCTAAAACCTACGACCAGTAATGCACTATCCTAGCAAAAACGATTGAGATTAAAATATACAAATATGCATTTTGCATTGTTAAAAACTCTTAACTGCTTTAATAATTCTCAGAAATTTTCAAGTTCTTATTTGTATAGGTTAATCAAGTAAATTTTTAGAAATTTATAAAATGTTCATTTAATTATTTTTATGTACGTTTACGTTTATCGATTTACTAAAATCGGTAAACATTTCCTATAAATATGATGTTATGCATCATTTGTAAGATATGATTTCACTTCTCTCTTTTATTTCTTCTCTTAAATAATAAAAGTTATCAATTTAACTTTTCTCTCTTTCTATTATTTTCATAATACGTTATCAACACGATAATCTTTCTGCCAAATATAAGTTTAATACTGCGTTATTATTCTGCCCAGATAAAAATTTATTTTTATTATGTTAATTTAATTATTTATGGAGTGGTAGGTTATACCTGCTCCCACCATATTATTCATAGAGTGTTAGGTTATATCTACTCCCACGATATTATTCATAGAGTGGTAGGTTATACCTTTTCCCACGATATTATTTATTGAGTGATACGTTATACCTCCTCCCACGATATTATTCATGAAGTGGGAGGTTATACTTCCTCCCACGATATTATTTATGCATTGGGAGATTATGTCTCCTTCTTAATCGAATGGTAGGCACTGTCTCCTCGAAATAATATGGTAGACGCTGCCTTCTCAAAATAATATGGTAGATGCTGCCTCCTCAAAATAATATGGTAGGCGTTGCCTCCTCAAAATAATATGGTAGGCGTTGCCTCCTCAAAATAATATGGTAGGCGATGCCTACTCAAAATAATATGGTAAGTGTTGCCTCCTCAATCACATGGATGATCTTATCTCCTAAGATAATTGTTTATTTTTTAATCATTTATTATATATACATGCTTCTATTATCATTAACAACTTTTAAAATGATATTTAAAATATTATAACGATTGGTTTAATTATTTATATTGATATCATGTCAAACTTGGCAAAATTTGATATCATTGTCCTCGGTGTATCTGAAAAACTTATATGACTTGGGTATCAGATGCAAAAATGTATATAAGATCGCACGGGCTTCTCAAAACCATCGATCCATCGGAAACGATGTGAGATGAGAATAATGCTAAGGCCATGGTGTTTTTACGCCATCATCTCCATAATACGTTAAAAAATGAATACATCACGAAAAGATCCTGCAGATCTTTGGCAATCATTAAGAGATATGTTTGATCATAAGAAACTTGTGATCTTACCTAAGCCTTGATATAATTGGTTACACCTTCGATTCATAGACTATAAAAACATTGGTGAATATAATTCCGTGTTTTTCGGAATTACTTACAGGATGATGTTATGTGGTGATAAAATAAGCGATTATGATGTGATTGAAAAACGCACTCCACATTTCATTATGGAAATGTAGTCCTACAAAAGCAGTACCGGGCTAAAGGATACACTCACTACTCGAAGTTGATGCGATTACTCCTTCTAGTAGAGCAAAGTAACAAACTCATGATGGTAAACCATCAAACTCGTCCACTTGGTCGACTCCATTCCCAGAAGTGAATGTTGTAGCATCTTGTAACAATAATAATTATCAAGTACGAGGACGTGGACGCGGTAGAGATCATAGTAGAGGTTGTGAACGAGGTCGTGGACGTGGACAAGAAAGGGGTTTTAATATTGAAAAAAATAAGAATATTCAAATAAAGGAGGATGGTCGGGCAATAAGAAAACTGACCGAGAACGCTTGTTACCGATGCGGCATAAAAGGGCATTGAGAACGTACATGTCGTACGCCCAAACATTTCATCGATCTGTATCAATAATCAATAAAGTCCAAGATTAATAATGTTGAAATCAACTTCGCCAATGATGAGGTTGGGCCTTACGTTAGTGGTCTAAATGATGATACTCATCTAGATATCGCAGATTTTCTTGTTGATCTCAAAAGTATCAACGAGGACTAAAACGATTACGATCGATGAGAACTGATAAGTTCCTAAGAAGACTTGTGCTTTATGCTTTCTGTTGTATAATATGTTTTTATAACAAAACTTAACGACGGTTTTAGTAGTTTATGTAATATTTTTTTTGTTTTAAATATGGGTTTCGTTTATTATTTATAAATTATCTTTTACAAACTCTACTTCTCTATAAATTGTGGCACAGAAAATATCACAAATTGGAATTCATGAAGGAGATATCTCTCTAGCAGATAGTGTCATAATGCTCATTATACTTAAAGTTAGACGATATTTTTCTATATTGACTTAAGTGATTCTGTCGGAAGCGTGAGTAGTATATCAGGAAATGCAAAGATAATATTAGGCTCCAGGAAAGCCAGTTTTTCAATGCTAAAAAACACGGAATTTAAAATAAATAATGCATTATATTCTCCTAAGTCTCATAGAAACTTATTATGTTTCAGAGATATTCGTAAAAATGGATATCATATAGAGACTATGAGTAAAAAGAATGTTGAATATGTTTGCATTATATAATATGGAAAATTCAACTAGCTTAACGTGGGTTTAGGATTCATGTCATCTTGAGCTCTAAATAAAAAGTTAAATACGATTTAGTGTGCACATGTCAAGTTGATCAACTAGTTAAAATGATCTATCTAAACTAATCATTGGTTCCCCTTGAATAACGGCTTATAAATCAATCATAATGCATGAAATCACATAGTTTGGGATAGATTGGATTTCTTGGAGGATTTATCGTAGCTATTTTGGTCTTAACTTTTTATTTATAGCTTAAGATGACATGAATTCATTTGAAAACATTTGAGACTGACAAAGCATTTGAGAATCCAAAGCCCACGTAAATCTAGTTGAATTTTCCATATTCTGAAAACATTTGAGAAACTTATTAAGTTTCAGCGATATCCGTAAAAATAGATATCATATGGAGACTATGAGTAAAAACAATGTTGAATATGTTTGCATTATATCAAAGAAGAAACATATACTAGAAAAATTATCCTCTGTATTATATTATACAAAAATAAACATACATGAATCATATGCTATAGTAAACCAGAAGTTTACTAGTACATTTAAAGTGTGGCATGAAAGATTAGAACATCCAGAATCAATTATGATGAGAACAATTGTGTAAAATTCTAGTGGTCACCATTGAAAAATGAAAAGTTTTTTCAATCGGCAGAGTTTTCATGTAAAGTATGTTCTCAAGAAAAAATCATAACACGACCATCAAGTTGGGAATAAATATCCATCATTCATCCATCATGTGGGTCATTTTGATATTCTATAGTATTGATTGATGCATCAAATAGATGGTCATATATTTGTCTTTTGACAACAAGAAATACGGTCGTCGCAAAATTCATTATCCAAATAATTATATTAAACGGACAATTTCCTCTTTATGTCATAAAAAAATTAGATTTGATAACGCTGGTGAATTTATTTCACAAGTTTTGGATGAATATTGTATGTCAATGAGAATTGATGTTGAAAATCTAGTGTCCCATGTGCATACACAAAATGAGATGACTGAAAGTTTGATTAAACGATTGCAATTGATTGCAAGACCATTAATATTGAGAATAAATCTCCCAATTTATGTATGGGTCATGCTATAATGCATGCAGCTGCACTTGTCCCGATTAGATCAAGTGTGTATAATAAATATTTTCCATTGCAGTTGACATCTAGCCAATAACCAAATATATCCCATCTTCGAGTTTTTGGATGCATAATTTATGTCCCAATAGCTCCACCATAAAGAACAAAAATTAGGCCACAAATGAGAATAAAAATATATATATCGGGTATACATCACCAAGTATAATTCACTATCTTGAATTCCGAACTGGTGATATGTTTACGACACGTTTTACCGATTGCCGTTTTAATGAAGATGAATTTCCAGCTTTGGGGGGAGAAACTAAAAAAACATCAAAAGATGTGACATGGTGTACACGAAGTTTGATACATCTTGACTCCTACAAATCAACGTAAATTGAAAGTTCATAAAATTATACATTTATAGAATATGACAAATCAATTACCTGATTCGTTCACAAATACTAAAAGGGGTGACAAAATCATATATACCCGTTACAAATGCTCCATCAAGAAGTGAATTCCAAAATAAATTAATGGAAATAAAATAAATGATCAAAAAGTTCAATTGAAAAGAGGAATACCGATGGGTTCTAAAGATAAAAAATTTCGAAAGAAAAATAAGTTGGAAAAAAAGAAGTGAAGATATCCCAAAAGAATCATATTATGAAGATATTCAAGAAGACACCTATGAGAAGATTCTTGAAAAATCTGATGAAAAAAGTCTTCTAGAGGAAAAATATGATACCGAAAAATGTGAAATTTCTATTAATTATGCACAAGATGGAAAATTTTGGGTTAGAAATGAAATAGAAGATATGGATAGAATATTTTCCTTTTTAATATCCAAAGAAATTGATAATGAATATAATGATCCTAACCCGAGGTCCGTATCAGAATGTCGGGTAAGACTTGATTTGGAGAAATGGCAAAAGGCCATGAAAGATGAATTACTCTCTCTCTCTCTCAATAAAAGAAATGTATTTGTATATGTTATCATTACACCCAAATATGTAATGCTTGTCGGATGGAAGTGGGTTTTCGTGAGAAAAAGAAATGAAGAAAACGAGATCGTAAGATATAAAGCCCGACTTGTCGCATAAAGTTTCTCGTAAAGACCAGAAATTGATTATGATGAAACATATTCTCTGGTTATAGATGTCATTAGATTTAGGTACTTAATGAGTTTAACAACATCTAAAATTTTAGAAATGTATGTTATGTATGTTGTGGCTGCATATTTATATAAATCACTTGATAGTGAAATATATATAAAAGTTCCCGATGGATTTAAGATCCCGAAAAGATCCAAGATCTCAGAAAAATCAAAAGATATTTGTTGGGTCAAATTACAGCGATCACTTAATGGATTAAAAAAAATCTAGACGCATGTGGTATAATCGCTTAAGCGAATATTTATTGAAAAATGGATATGTCAACAATACGATATGCATTTACGTGTTTATCAAGAAATCTTCATTAGACTTGTTATTATTATTGTATATGTCGATGATATGAACATAATTAGAACTTAAAAAAAAAGTTAATGATGGAAGAACCCATATGAGAAAAGAGTTTGAATGAAAGACCTTGGTAAGTTAAAGTTTTATCTCGGGCTTCAATAGAGTATCTCCAAGGTGGAATATTTTTGCATCAATTAAATTACACCAAAAGAGTATTAAAACGCTTTAATATGGATAAAACAAATCTTTTAAGTACTACAATAGTCAATAGATAACTTAATATTGACAAGTATCCATTTCGACCTTGTGGAGATAACAAAGAAATTCTAGGTCATGAAATATCTTATTTGAGCGCTATTTGTGTGTTGATATATCTTGTTAATTATACTAGGCCAAATATTGTTTTTCTACTAACTTACTTGCAAGATATAATTCATCTCCTACGAGGAGACATTGGACCGGGATAAAACAAATATTCCGTTATCTTTAAGGTACAATTGATTTGAGATTATTTTATCCGAGAAAATTTTTGTTTGGTTTAGTTGGTTTTGCAGATGCAAGATATTTATCAGATCCGCATAAAGCTTGATCGCAAACAAGATACATTTTTACATTAGGAGGTATTACGATCTCATGGCGTTCACAAAAACAGATATTGGTTGTCACTTCCTCAAATCGTATGAAAATTATCACACTTAATGAAATATGTAGAGAATGTGTATGGCTCAAGTACGTGAGTCATCACATAGAAGAAGTTAGTGGAATAACTACAAATAAAAAACCAACAAAATTGTTCGAGGATAATGTTGTATGTATCGCCTAACTCAAGAAAGGTTATAACAAGAACGATACGGCAAAACATATTCCACTAAGACTTTTCTCATATACTTAATAGCTTGTGAAAAATCAACTAGTAAGCATTGAGTATATTCGCTCAACCGACAATACATCAGATCTGTTCACAAATGCGCTTCCTACAACAAAATTCAAAAAACATGTTCAGAATATTAGAATGTGTCATCAGCGAGATTTATAAAGAGAATTATATCCATCTTTTCGAGGGAGAGATTGCGTATTTGTACTCTATTTCTTTTATCATGATTTTTATTCCATTGAGTTTTTACATGATAAGATTTTTAACGAGACAGTAGACAATATTTCAATAATAATAAACTAGATTTATACCGACGCTATACATAGAAAAAAATACTCATAAATTATATAGTATTGTTTATTAGTAAATATAAATTAAATATTTATATAATTTTAACTCTTATATAAAGTTTTTTTAATATTAATTTGGTATATATAAATTAAAGCAATAAAAATAATTATTTTTTACAAATTTAATATTATTTTCTGGTTAGTTTAATAAAATATATTGATTATCTAACCAATTAATAATAATGATATATATTATAGTAATTTAAACTTATTTATATATTTATTTAAAACTTATTGTTATGATGATACATCGATGTAATATTTTTGTTAATAATATGTTAGAATGATGTTATTTTTTAAAATAATATATTAAAGATAATCAAGAGATAGTGTTAAAAAAAGTCACCAATGAAGTTTATCAACAATGATGTTTGTCAACAGTGACATCTTTTCATTTAATTATTTTTATGTTACGTTTACCAACTCACTAAAATAAATAAACTTTTCTATAAATGTATTATTTATAAGATATAACTTCACTTTTCATTTTTTTTTCTTCTCTCAAATAATAAAAATTATCAATTTAACTTTTTTTCTTTTTCTATTATTTTCATACCTAGATTTTGGATTTTTTTTGGTGTGTGCTTTTCGGCAGCCTCGGTTTTAGGCATCCATAGGAAAATCAACGTTTTCAACCTGTAAAACCTACGACCAGTAATGCAGTATTCTAGCAAAAACGATTGAGATTAAACTATACAAATATGTCTTTTGCATTGTTAAAAACTCTTAACTGCTTTAATAATTCTCAACTTCTTGTTTGTACAGGTTAATCAAGTAAATTTATAGAAATTTATAAAATGTTTTAAAATCTACAAAATCCAATAAACACTCCTTGGAAGTCTAAACATTAAAAATGAGATGCGACTCAATAGAATAAAAATTTCCAGTAAGAACAGTAACAATATCAAACTCTACAATATTGCAGCATTCACAAAAAAAAACTGTAAGCATACTCACACACAAAAAAGTTTGATTGAATTGAGATCTATGGTTTTGTTGATGTGATCTTCTGTTTCCTAGTTGGATCTCTCCTGGTACAAAAAAATAAACAAATCTTGATGTCAAATTACATCTAACCAAAAAAGTTGTGTGTGTTTGTGTAAAGAATGAAACTTTGATTATTGAGTAGAGTGTTTTCACTTACTTGTTCTGTATAGGACTGTATCGACTTCTTGGGATTCTTCGTAAGCTATCTTTTTCACCTACAAAAGACTTTTCATTACTTATCTGCAAATCTCTGTGTCCTTCACTGCTAAAGAAAGCTAACAAGATCATAAGCATAGCTACTGAGATTGATTTTGATGCACGAAATCTCTTCATTGGTTAGTTCTCTTTTGGGTAGAGATGTTTGTGTTAAAGAGAAGAGATTGAGAAAGACAAGTTGTAAAGGTTATTTGCTTTGTATGATAATGTATGGTTCTTGCCACTTTTGAGATCTGATCACGTGAACTTTTTTCCTTCTTTAGATGTTGAGATATTTTAATTCTTAATCAATTTATTTATGGCATACTTTCTGATGAAAGTGTCTTTACATTTACAGAAGCACATGCATACACGTTTGTTTATGTATTAGCCAAGAAATTAATATGTCTTATTGTTTTTGCCAATATTAGTAAGTCGAATATTTTTGGGATGTTTAAGATAACAAAACTTCATGGGATGTAGTAACTAACCATTATTTTTTGTGTATTTACTTAAATTTTCCTAATGATACATCATTTTCTCTCTTTTTCAGTTTGCATTGTTTTACTTTGTAACATGTAATCTAATTTTATTTTCATTTTTTTCGTTATTAGTTTCTTTTTAACAAATTACAAAATATAAAATTATAATTTGTATATATGATTATATATATAATTTTAAAATAGTTTTCGTAAATCATAAATAAGAAATTGATATTTTTTTTGTTGACAAAATTGGGTTTAGCGTACAATAACATGCGCGTGGGTCCCTTTCTCTCTCCATCTTCGTACAATAATTTGTGGCCTCTCGGTCTCGTCATCTTTGTCATGCCTCACTCTCTTCGTCTAGCAGTGGACCTGCTCTCAAAGCGGGGGTGGATTTGAGGGCTAAGCTTCGGGTGAGCTAACACAAAGGTTTTAAAGCCTTTTTGCTAATATACTCTTTGAGTCAGTGGTGGCTAAGTCGCGGAGCG
>JAENJI010000492.1:0-21002 GCA_018901935.1 Pugionium cornutum
CTTGCAGTTTCAAAGGCATATCTTCAATTGAAACTTGTTAAAAGCCACCTCCTTGAGGTGGGTTTGCCTGTTGATCCAAAGAAATTCCCTCTCCTCGAGGTGATTCATCCATTTCAACACAAGAAGGTTCCTCGTTAATATCCTGTCGTAGAGTGTGTTCTTCTTCCTCACGGGTGTGAGCTACGTACTACAGGGGAATGAATTGGTACATACAGTGATGGTATTGGTGTCTCTTGAGGAGTAAATTGCCAAGATTTTAGCATTGGAGAGGTGTATGTTAGAACAAAGTTTATGTACCTTTCTTGGAATTGGAAGGATCCTTCATCAAATATGACATTCCTTGAAATATATACACGATTTGTTGGAGGAATTAGATACATATATCCTTTATATTGTGCATTGTATCCAAAAAATACACATTGAAGAGACCTTGGATCAAATTTGTGGGTGGCATAAGATCTTAGACACGGATAACATGCTATCCCAAATACTCGACGAAAGGAATAATCCGGTTTTTGTTTTAACAATCTCTCATGTGGACTGATATTATTCAAGGAGACAGATGAGAGAAGATTTCGTATGAAATTAGCCGTGTAAAAGGCATCAACCCAAAATTTCAACGGCGTTTTACTCTGATAAAGTAACGATAATCCCAATTCAGTGATATGTCGATGTCTTCTCACAGTGATACCATTTTGCTCAGGTGTCAATGGACATGACAACAGATGAGTAACACCATGATCAACAAGATGTCTCCGAAATTGATTACTGATAAACTCTCCACCCCCATCACTCTGAAACGTCTTTATTTTCTGATTAAACTGATTTTCAGCTTTCTTTTTAAAGGCAACATAAACTTGAAAGAAATCAGACTTTGCTTTTAATGGAAACAACCATGAGTAACAAGAAAATTTGTCCACAAACACAACATAATACTTGAATCCTTGAACATATACAGTAGATGATGGACCCCAAAGATCACAATGTATCCGATCTAAGGAATCCAGACTGCTTGACAAAGAGACATAAAAGGGTAACCTTGAGCTCTTTCCCATCTGACAGAATTCACATATAGGATTATTACTATTCTTGTTCACGGAGATATCCTTGTTGTTCATTAGTTCTTGTAGAGTATGAAAATTAGCATGTCCAAGACGTTGATACCACACCATCTCATTTTTTGTAACTTGACTATTTGAATAGTATGCTTTAATTATCGGAGTCTCCAACACATACAAACTGTCACGCCGAGGTCCTTTGATCACCAACTTCTGAGTGTGAAAATCGACGACATATTCAGAGTTAGAGTCAAAGTATGCTCCACATGGATAATCCTCACATAGTTTCGATACAAATAGCAATGATTTTTGAATATTAGGACAAACCAGAACATTAGATAAAAGAATGCTACCTATTGGAGTATTGATGACTACATAACCCACATGAGTTATAGAGAGATGATTACCGTTACTTACATCACTGTTTCAGTTCCATGGTAAGGAGTGGAAGTCTGTTATGAATATGTGGTAGAGGTGATGTGTGTTGATGCACCAGAATCCAGGTACCATTTTTTTCCTGAGCTTTCAAAAGTATGTACTGTCGAAAGAGCTCGTGGTAGATCGTTACTCTAATATGCATTATCAAAGCGATTCCAACACTTTAGGGCAGTATGACCCATTCTCCCACAAATTTGGCACGTCGGTCTAGAGTCATTGGTGCTTAATTGATTCCATCCCGAAGTGTTGACTTGTTGGGAGGAGCCTCTTCCCCTTTGTAGAGAATCCTCCTCGACCCCGGTTACTACTATTGACATAGGAAAATCAAATAAGACCTATCTTGACCTACAAGGCAAGTGTGAGCACGAAAATTCAGTTTGAATAACAAGGGAAATGAAAAAGGATGGGTTATTATTAACCACATGGTTGAAATGGTTAAATAGCTACCTTGGGAGAAGAATCAAGGTGAAAAGGACATGCCCATGCTGCACACAGTCTTGGTAACCACACCAAACAGTCATGCCTGGTTAAATAGCTACCTTGGGAGAAGAATCAAGGTGAAAAAGTCATGCCCATGCTGTCTCCTCTCTTCTCATTGGTTGTTGACAGGCTCCTCCTCTATTCAAACTCATCCACAAGTTTGAATTCGTTTTCTTTTGTGTTCACATTGTAAATCCTCTATAAAAGGGCTGTAAAGACTCAATGTATAATATACTCTTAGGAGATTCTTCTCCATAAGTCTAAGTCATTTCTCATTTTCTCATACTTCTCTTTGAGTTTTCAGATTCAATTCTTCAATCTCCTCTATAATCTCAATTCTGTATCTAGTCTTTAGACTAAAATTCTCAAAATCTCTCAGGTTTCATTCAACCATAAAAGCTGCTTCCTTTGAGCTCTTCAAAGCCTAACAATGGAGGATACAGTTCAAATTAGTTCCAGCCTGAAACCTACGGTGATAGCAGTAGTTCTCAAAAGGTTGAACTACACATTATGGTCAAGAACCATCAAGACAGCCATTTGTGGCAAAGGAATTTGGAATCACATCTTGGAGGATAATACTCCATCTATAGATGATCCAAAGGAGAAGAAGGATGAGGCAACAAGAAAAGAAGAAGCTAGGTGGTTCCAAGAAGATCAATCAGTCCTTGGATTCCTCCAAAATTCATTGGACCCATCCATTCTTGAAGCTTATTCACATTGTGAAACTGCCAAGTCTCTTTGGGACACTCTCAAGAGGGTGTATGGGGATGTTTCAAACCTCAGCCGTGTGTATGAGGTTAAGAAGGCTCTCAATGATCTACACCAAGAGGATATGGAGTTCACAAAATTCCTGGGCAAGTTCCAGTCAACATGGTCCGAGCTTGACATGTTGAGACCAAGTTCTATGGATCCAAAGGTGCTTAATGAAAGGAAGGAACAAGACAAGATATTTGGGCTCCTTCTCAACCTAAATCCAGCCTTTAAGGATGTGATTAAGTCCATCCTGAGAGAGCCAAAACTCCCTGATTTCGAAGAGGTGTGCTCACGGATTCAAAGGGAGCAAGGCAACATTGGTTTGTTTGGTGGTAAAGGAGAACTAGTCATGGCCAACAAAAGCGTGTTTAAGCAAGAGGATAGGAAGAGTGTGATGTGTGAGCATTGTAAGAGGAATGGCCACATCAAGGACAAGTGCTGGATACTTCATCCTCATCTCAAGCCAAACCGGTTCAAGGATTCAAAGGCTAACATCTCTCAAATGGTTGCGACTGAACGGGCAAGTTCATCCAACCAAGGAGGGGAGCTAGCTATGAATGTATCCATGGAGTATGTTAAGAAGAGTGACTTGGAGGATCTCATCAAGGCCTATGCCTCAAAACTCTCCGGTATCACACTCTACTCCCATAAATCGCTTGATAAACCAGATCATAAGTTGGTAGTGGATTCAGGTGCTTCTCACCATATGATTAGCAATGCTAGGTTGTTAAAGAACATTGAACCATGTCTAGGACAAGTAACTATAGCTGATGGTAAGGGTATTCCAATTGAAGGAACCGGAAAATTAAGACTATTTGACAAAGAAACTAATGCATTCTTTGTACCTAAATTTAAGTCTAATCTAGTTTCTGTCAAAAGGCTACTAAAGACCTCAATTGCAATGTTACATTTGGGCCTAACAATGTTTACTTTCAGGATATTAAGAGTGGTAAGATACTTGGAGGTGGTGTAACTCAAGATGAGCTCTATGTTCTTGAAGACCCTCCAAGCAATTTGGATTCCTTAGCTTTCAAATCCTGTGTTTTTGCTAATAAAGATGTCTTATGGCATGCTAGATTAGGACATCCTCATGCTCGTGCTTTAAGCTTAATAATTCCTAATGTCGCTTATGATCACTCAGTTTGTGAGGCTTGTATCCTTGGCAAACATTGTCGTGTTGTTTTCCCTAAATCGTCTACAATTTATGAGCATTGCTTTGATTTAGTACATTCCGATGTTTGGACCTCACCTTACATGTCTAGAGATAGGAATAAATACTTTGTGACCTTTATAGATGAGAAATCGAAATATACATGGGTTACATTACTTCCATCTAAAGATAGGGTTTATGAGGCATTTATAAACTTTCATAATTATGTTACTAATCAATTCAATGCCAAGATCAAAGTGTTAAGATCAGATAATGGAGGGAATACACAAGTCAAAGATTCAAAGCTCATCTAAACAAACATGGAATACTACATCAAACTAGCTGTCCACACACACCACAACAAAATGGAGTTGCTGAAAGGAAGAACCGACACTTAATGGAAGTAGCAAGATCCATGATGTTTCATACCAATGTTCCTAAAAGTTTTTGGGGAGATGCAGTCTTGGTTGCTTGCTACCTCATCAATCGGATTCCAACCAAAGTCTTGCAAGATATATCCCCATTTGAGGTACTCAATAAAACTAAACCTTCCATTGATCATTTACGTGTATTTGGGTGTGTGTGCTTTGTGTATGTTCCAGGTGATCTAAGAAACAAGTTGGAGGCAAAGAGCATCAAGTGTATGTTCCTTGGATATTCGACAACACAAAAGGGTTATAAGTGCTATGATCCGAGCAACAACAGGACATATGTGTCTAGAGATGTCAAGTTCATAGAAGAACAAAGCTATTATGATCAGAAAGATTGGGAAGGATTGAAGGATCTCTCAAGGTCACCTTCTGATTTGGCTACGAGTTTGAGGTTTCTCTTGAATCATTTGGGAAATGATCTGCCAAAGGATTCAAGACACGAAGAAACAAGAACCTTAAGTAGTTCACAAGATACCCAAGAGAATGAACAAGGGGTGGTAACTCAAGAACCAACTCCAATCCAAGAAGAAGCTATGGCCCAAAATCAAGAACAAGACGACTTGGAAGTGGGTATAGAGGAACCTATTCACCAAATGGAAGAGGAAACGGTTGTAGAGGAGGCTGCACCACCTGTTCAGCATTTAAGGAGGAGTACTAGACTTAGGAACACTAGGGTATTCTACAACAACCAGGCGTGGCTCATCCCATACAAGCTGTTTGTTCCCTTGACCTCTTGCCATCTAGTCATCAAGCATTCCTTGGAAAGATTGAACAAAGTCAGATTCCAAGGACTTATGAAGAAGCTGAGAGCAAGAAAGAATGGTTAGATGCAGTAAGAGATGAGAAGGGAGCTATGGAAAGGAATCATACATGGGATATACAAGAACTTCCCAAAGGCAAGAAGGCTGTGAGTTCCAAGTGGGTGTTCACCATCAAGTATAAGAGCAATGGGGACATAGAAAGGTACAAGGCACGTCTAGTTGCAAGAGGTTTCACTCAGACATATGGAGAGGACTATACTGATACATTTGCACCGGTGGCTAAGCTACACACTGTAAGGGTTGTTCTTTCACTAGCTACGAATCTGACTTGGGACTTATGGCAAATGGATGTCAAGAACGCATTCCTACAAGGAGAACTTGAAGAGGAAGTGTATATGACTCCACCACCAGGCCTTGAAGATTTTTGCAAAGAGGGACAGGTTCTAAGACTTAGGAAGGCAATATATGGGTTGAAGCAGTCACCAAGGGCCTGGTATCACAAATTAAGCTCCACACTTACTGATAATGGGTTTAGGAAATCCCATTCAGATCATACTTTGTTCACTCTTCAAAACTCCAAAGGAATCGTGGCGGTCTTGGTTTATGTGGATGACCTTATCATCACAGGAGATGATAAGGAAGGAATTCAGTCCACAAAGGCCTTCTTAAACAGATCATTTGACATCAAGGATCTTGGAGAGTTGAAGTACTTCTTGGGTATTGAAGTGTGTCGGTCTCAAGAAGGGCTCTTTCTATCCCAAAGAAAGTATGCTCTTGATCTGTTGACAGACACGGGAAAGCTTGGGGCTAAACCGGCCAAAACTCCTCTTGAAGATGGCTACAAGGTCAACGGAAAGGGGAGAAAGCTGATGAGTTATTTAAGGATGTTTCTCAGTATAGGAGACTAGTTGGGAAGCTGATCTACCTCACCCTCACACGACCAGACTTGTGTTTTGCTGTGAATCAAGTAAGTCAACATATGCAAAAGCCTACTGTATATCATTGGAGCATGGTAGAAAGGATCCTTAGATACATCAAAGGATCTCCTGGTCAAAGTATATGGATGGGCAAGAATGGGAACACTGAGATTGTCGGGTATTGTGATGCGGATTGGGCTGGTGATAGGGTGGATAGGAAATCAACCACTGGGTATTGCACCTTCGTTGGTGGGAACTTAGTCACTTGGAAGACTAAGAAGCAGAAGGTGGTATCATGTTCTAGTGCTGAAGCAGAATATAGGGCTATGAGGAAGCTGACAAATGAAGTAACTTGGCTCAAAGCACTCTTGAAAGATTTCGGTATTGCACAACCAGGGCCAATTACCTTCCATTGTGATAATCAGGCAGCCATTCACATAGCTTCAAACTCAGTGTTTCACGAGAGGACCAAGCACATAGAGATCGACTGCCATAAGGTTAGGGAGAAAGTTCAAGATGGAACCATTCTGCCATGTTATACAAGGAGTGAAGACCAACTAGCTGACATCTTCACAAAGGCAGCAAGTCTCAAAGTTTGCAAGAACATCTTTAGCAAACTTGGGCTTGTTGATTTATCACACCCATGATCAAAGGTCTCCTAATCCAAGAGCAACACACTCTTTTTCCCTTATTAAGGTTTTGTCCCAAGTGGTTTTCCTTAATAAGGTTTTTAATGAGGTGTTGCCTTGGGTTCCCAAGCTTAAGACTTTAGGGTGATTCCAAAGTCTTTAGCTTGAGGGGGAGTATTGACATAGGAAAATCAAATAAGACCTATCTTGACCTACAAGGCAAGTGTGAGCACGAAAATTCAGTTTGAATAACAAGGGAAATGAAAAAGGATGGGTTATTATTAACCACATGGTTGAAATGGTTAAATAGCTACCTTGGGAGAAGAATCAAGGTGGAAAAGTCATGCCCATGCTGCACACAGTCTTGGCAACCACACCAAACAGTCATGCCCATGCTGCACACAGTCTTGGCAACCACACCAAACAGTCATGCCCATGCTGTCTCCTCTCTTCTCATTGGTTGTTGACAGGCTCCTCCTCTATTCAAACTCATCCACAAGTTTGAATTCGTTTTCTTTTGTGTTCACATTGTAAATCCTCTATAAAAGGGCTGTAAAGACTCAATGTATAATATACTCTTAGGAGATTCTTCTCCATAAGTCTAAGTCATTTCTCATTTTCATACTTCTCTTTGAGTTTTCAGATTCAATTCTTCACATTTCTCCTCTATAATCTCAATATTCTTACACCTTATGGCCTGGAATCTTACTGGTCTCTCCAAGCGCTCCAACCTCTCGCCTTTGGATGCGAGTTGTGTTTGGAGTGTGGTGAACATGGCCATCATGGCTTCAGCTGCGTCTCTATTCTCTTCTCCCATGGTGTGCTACAAAGAAAGAATATAATTAGGGTGCTCCTAAATTATTAGGAGAGTTTCTTTTTATATGGGATTTGAAAAAAAATGCAAAAAGGAAAATCCTAAGGAAAGGAAATTCGAAAAAAAGGAAACTTCCTAGACAACTTGTGCTAGCTGTCCAATTCGAATTCTTTTGTGTATTTTCCTATTTTCTTTTCTTTTCTTTTTGTTTTCTTTTTAATTTAACTTAAAACTAATGGAAATATGAATTAAACAAAAAGGAAAACGTGGATGCAATGCAAAAAGTGAATCTAAACCCTAGTGATACACGTAGGAGGCTAGATGCACTCGGTTTGGAGTTTGAGGTTATTTTTTTGATTTTTCTTGAATGCGACTTAAACTAATGCAAGAACACAAAACAAAACAAGTAAAAGGATAGAAACAACCTGGTTTAGGAGCTTTAAGCTCTGATACCAAAATGATACAAGCCTTGATTCAAGGATGTATGCGCGCGGGCTGTTTGTAGAAGATTAGGTGAGAAACTCAACCTTAGGCTTCTGGATAGGGGTTTTCTGGTTGGTAAACAATGGAAGGGTGAAGTGAACCACACGAGGGGTGATGAACCTCTTGATAAATCACAAACTTAGAGCTAGGAGGGCGGGTCTCAACTAGGTTCTAAGCGCACAAGTCTCTCTTGAGAGAAAGCTCGTAGGGAAAAAGTTCTACTTTATTAATAATCAAAAAGGTTGTCGAACTACAATGCTGGAAGGAGCCTTATTAATATGCTCGACAGCTTGACCTACTAGGGTTGACTCAAATAAGAAAAAGGAAAGTTTACAAAAGTGCACAAAAGGAAAAATACAAAAGTGTATAACCGAAAAAGGACCTATTCCTAAAATGTTCTTGACTCAAAATGTAAAGCAACTAGATCCTACCCTGCAAAACAGAAAGAGGCATATATTCGAATGTAAACTTACCTTAACTCACCTCACGGCCAAGAAATGGAAGGTGGCCGTCCTTGTGGCATGCACGCGCCTTGCTCCTAGTCTTCGACTTGGAGTAGGGTTAAATATCTTTAGGCCCTGACCTCTCTTGCAACTAAAGCCCAAGTCTCTGATGTTCCTTGTGTTGTTGAGAAGCCTTTGGACTCTAATTTGCTCTTCTGGCCCATTGTCCTTAGCTTCTCTTCCTCTAGAAGCTTGTCGACCCATTAGTTGAATTTGTGGAAGAGTGCTCTTGATCTGCTTCTTGTCATTGCTCCTGAAGGTACCACTGGTGTAGATACTTCCTCTAAGTGCATGTCCTGGAGCTGGTAGCTCATTTGGTCCGAGTCCTCTTGTGTAGAAGTGGAAGTGTGCGTGTACTCGGCTGGATGGCCTGTACCGGCTGGATTGTGCGCGGTACTGGCCGGAATGACTTCAGGACCGGCCAAGTTGATCCCGGAGTCGGCGGTGTCATCAGGGGGACCGGCGGTGTCATTCACGTCCCCACCAAGTGTGCCGGAAGCTTGGGCCTCTCCGCCGGCGATGTTGACCGGTCTGGTCCTATAGGTCGAAGGTCCGGCGGTACTGTCTGGTCCGGCAGGCGCGCCAGATGGTCCTGCTGTCTCGGGCAAGCTTCCTGGTCGGCCAGTCTAGTCACCTGGCTGGATGTACGACCTGATGTCCTCATCACTTAGCTTCTCGAACTCTTCATAGTAGTCCTCTACTGATTTGGTACC
This sequence comes from Pugionium cornutum, assembly GCA_018901935.1. Classification (NCBI taxonomy): domain Eukaryota; kingdom Viridiplantae; phylum Streptophyta; class Magnoliopsida; order Brassicales; family Brassicaceae; genus Pugionium; species Pugionium cornutum. The sequence goes on from JAENJI010000492.1 coordinate 9,131, forward strand.
CTGCTTAAGAGTACAAAAACTTCGTTGCAAGTCCATATGAAAGTAAGGTGGAACAAACCTTTGTCGCATGATATCTTTCATGTCGACCCATGAGTCTAAGGGCCTCATTCTTTTCCTCCTTCGGTCAGATACCTCATGATCCCACCAGATGAGGGCATTGTCCGTGAGTTGAGCTACTGCCATTGAGACTCTCCTAGGCTCTGGTTGGTTGTAATGAACGAAGATATGATCCATTCTTCTCTCCCAATCTAGGTAAGCCTCGGGGTCTACTTTTCCTGCAAAACTTAGAGGAGTTAGCTTAACATCAGGATGAGTTACCTGGTTGTAGGCGTGTTAATCTCCATCCTCATGATGTCTAGGAGGCATCCTTGGTCTCTGGTGAAGACCATATGGCTCGGAGCCATCATCTTCTATCTCTGGTTGCCGTGGAGGTCCTCTCGGCCTATGGTGATAGTTATGAGGTTGTGTGTCCTCATCTCCATCTGGCTGGGGCTCCTCCTGTTCGGGCCGTGTCCTAAGGTGCTCAGGACCCTCAGCACGGTCTTGCTCAGCTCTCACGTGCCTTATGGCCTGGAATCTCACAGGCCTCTCCACGCGCTCCAACCTCTTGCCTATTGATGCGAGTTGCGTTTGGAGGGTGGTGAACATGGCCATCATGGCTTCGGCTACTTCTCTATTTTCTTTTCCATTGCGTACTACAAAGAAAGAAGACAAGTAATTTTGCTCCTAGATTGATTAGGAGGGTTTTCTTTTATAGGGGAATTCGAAAATTGCAAAAAGGAAAAATCTGAAAAAAGGAAAAACTTGAAAAATGGAAAGTTTAGAAAAATGGAAACTTCCTACAACTTGTGCTAGCTGTCCAATTCGAATTCTTTTGGTATTTTTCCTATTTTTTCTTTTCTTTTCAATTTAACTTGAAAATAATGGAAATATGATTTAAAAAAAAAAGGAAAACGTGAATGGCAATGCAAAAGTGAATCTAAACCCTAGTGATACACGTAGAAGCTAGATGCACTCGGTTTGCAGTTTGATGTTATTTTTTTTATTTTTCTTGAATGCGACTTAAACTATTGCAAGAACTAGAGTCGACTCAAAGAAGAAAAGGAAAGTTTACAAAAGTGCACAAATGGAAAATATACAAAAGTGCATAACCGAAAAAGGACCTATTCCTAAAATGTCTTTGACTCAAAAAATGTAAACAATCTAGATCCTACCCTGCAAAAAAGAAAGAGGCATATATTCGAATTGAAACTTACCTTACTTACCTCACATCCAAGAAATGGAAGGTGGCCGTCCTTGTGGCATGCACGCGCCTTGCTCCTAGTCTTCGACTTGGAGTAGGGTTATGAATCTTTGGGCCCTGACCTCTCTTACCACTAAAGCCCAAGTCTCTGACGTCCCTTGCATTGTTGAGAAGCCTTTGGACTCTTCTTTGCACTTCTGGCCCATTTTCCTTAGTCGATCTTCCTCTAGGAGCTTGTCGACCCATAAGCTGAACTTGTGGAAGAGTGCTCTTGATCTGCTCCTTGTCATTGCTCCTGGTGGCACTACTGGTGTAGAGACTTCCTCTAGATGCATGTCCTGAAGCTGGTAGCTTATCTGGTCCGAGTCTCCTTGTGTAGAAGTTTAAATGCTCGTGTACTCGGCTGGATCGGCTGTACCAGCTGGACTGTGCGAGGTACTTGCCGGAATGCCTTCTGGACTGGCCAAGTTGATCCCGGAGTCGGCGGCATCACCAAGGGGACCGGCGGTGTCATCCACGTTGCCACCAATTGTGCCGGAGGCTTGGGCCTCTCCGCTGGCAATGCTGATCGTTCTGGTCCTGCTGGTCAAGGGTCCGGCGCTACCGCTTGGGCCGGCAGACGTGCCAAATGGCCCGGCTGTCTCCGGCAAGCTTCCTGGTCGGCTAGTCTGATCTCCTGGCCGGACATACGACCTGATTTCCTCATCACTTGGTGTGGATCCATTTGTGCAAAGATAGATTTCTGAGTGAAAGGAAATCCAAGCTAATGCCTAGGATTGATGGCCCATTCAAAGTAATCAAGAAGATCAATGACAATGCCTACCAGCTGGATCTTCAAGGTAAGTACCAAGTGAGTTCAACCTTCAATATTTCTGATTTGGTTCCATATTTTGCAGATGAAACCGATTTGAGGTCAAATCCTTCTCAACTAGGGAAGGATGATGTGAGCATGGCCAGCAAGGAACCACAACCTAAGGAGCAGCTTGAAACAGAGGAGGAAGAAGCCACTAAAGATGCTAAGGAGCAGCTAGAACCTGCGGATATTGGAGATTAAAGCCTACAATTCTTCAATGGACCCATTATCCGATCCAAGCAAGCCAAACTTAAGACAACACTACAACACCTTCTCAACACCATTCAGGCCAGTTTAGTGAGTGCTAATCTAACTACATTGATTGTGATTCAAGCCACCTAAACCTCACCAAGAGAGGTGCGTTGGATTGTACTCTTTTTCCCTATTCTTAGTTTTGTCCCAATGGGTTTTCTAAGATAGGTTTTTAAAGAGGCAAGCCCAAGGTACTTTACCACAGCCTCTTGGTGAATCAAGGCCAATTCTATCTCATCATCCACGAAAAAAGAGAGAAATAATCAAGTCAAAACATTATTTACTTCTTAGTCTTTGTCTTAGTTGTCTTTGTAATTCCCTAAGTATTTCCTTTAATGTTTTGGTAGAATTTTAGGAGTCATTTTCAATTTCCTAGACTACTATAAGTACCCTCTTGTATCTTGTTTCTGGATCATCAAACATTTTAATCGCAAATCCCCTTCTAAGAATTTTTGAACACTTTCTCATTACTCTCAAGAGCCGAAAGTCTAAGGGATCTTCATCATCCTCGGAAGTTTCAATTCGATTCACCTCTTGCCCAATGTGCCTGGCCTTTGTCATTCACACAGAGCAAGCAAATAGTCCAAGGATTTTCCACCATCCTTGAGAAGTATCATCCATTTCCCCTTGTTCTCGGATCCATCCACTTAAGAGCTCACACATCCGCAAGTTACACCATAGTATCACCCATTCCGCAACTTCAATCCATTCATCCACTATTCCACAACCATTTGGAGTTGATCAGGGGCTTGATCCTCATCAGGATCACATCAGGATCCCATCAGAAGTCCACAACTACACTTCTTTGGGCGACCGTAGTGCTAGGATGGGTGACCTCCTGGAAAGTTCTCGTGTTGCACCCCTTCTTTTATTAACCAGATTTTTTATGTGTCTATCGCAAAATATCGTATTTTTGAACTTCAATAAATTTTGCACTGCGATGAACTACACTCCTGATAATAAATTTTTTGGACAGTTATCACAAAGATCTCTGACGTGACACCCATTGGGGCTGTTTTTGTCCCCAAATTGTGATGCTTAGACACTCTTTTGGACATTTTCTCTCAAAACCAGATTATCAGCAGTCTCAAACTCATTGCAGCACCGAAACCAAAACTTTTCAACCATCTAGGCAAGGTTCACACATCGTGTGGAGCCTTCTTTATCGAGTGGAGCTCACGAAGAATCATTGCAAAAAGTAGATAAGAGCATACATGCGAATTCCATTGATCAGAATTCTGCAGGTGCGATCATACCAGCACCAATGCATCGTATCCCATCAGAACTCTGCAGTTCAACGTGCTTGGGCGAGCGTAGTACTGTGATGGGTGGCCTTCTGGGAAGTCCTCGTGTTGCACCCTTCTTTGATTCACTCGATGTTTATGTCTCCATCGCAAAACGTAGATTTTCAAAGTGCTATAACTTTCGCACCTTGATGAACTACACGGCCTGCAATACCATTTTGGTAAGCTCTTTTAGATTCTAAATTTGGATGTCTAGACGCTCTTTCAGACGTTTTTCTCGGGTATAAGCAATCACAACCTCAAAACTGTATTATCGGTTATCTCAAACTTATCGCATTGCCGATCCAAAACTTTTCATCCATCAAGGTGAGGCACACACATCGTTTGGAGAACTTCTTTATCGAGTGGAGCTCAGGAAGAGTAATTGCAAAAAGTGAATGAAGAGCATATATACTATTGCATGACATGTACTACTAGGTGCAATCATACCAGCACTAATGCACCGGATACCATCAAAACTCTGCAGTTAAAAGTACTTGGGAAACATTACTATTACGATGGGTGACTTTCTGGGAAGTACTCGTGTTGCACCCCTTATTGTATTCGCTCTAATTATTTTGTGTCTATCGCAAAACACCATATTTCGAAATCCCATAACAGTTGCACCGCAGTGAAACACATGACAGACCAAACCATTTCAGAAAGCTCTTTCAAAGATTTCTGAAATGCCAATTTTACGAAGTCCAATTAGGGCTGTTTTCGACCCCAAATTTTGATGTTTAGACGTTGTTTTGGATGTTTTTCTCGGGAAAAAGCAATCACAGCCTCAAGACCCTATTATCCGCCATCTCAAACTCATTGCATTGCTAATCCAAAACTTTTCAACCATCTTGGTGAGGCCCACACATAGTTTGGAGCCTTCTTTATCAAGTGGAGCTCACAAAGAATCATTGCAAAACGTGGACAAAGAGCATATATACAGATTGCATGACATGTACTGTTGGGTGCAATCATACCAGCCCTAATGCATTGGATCCTATCAGAACTCTGAAATTAAATACATTTTTGCGAGGGTAGTATTGGGATGGTGATACAAGCCTCGATTCAAGGCCGTATGCGCGTGGGCTGTTTGGAGAAGTTTAGGTGAGAAACTCGACCTTAATCTTCTGGGCAGGGGTTTTCTGATTGGTATTGGATGGAGTGGTGAAGTGAGCCACACGAGGGGTGATGGACCTCGTGATAAATCACAAACTTAGAGCTAGGAGGGCTGGTCTCAACTAGGTTCTAAGCGCACAAGTCTCTTGAGAAAATAACTTGTAGAAAGAAAATTCGATCTTTATTTATTATTAAAAAGGTTGTCGAACTAAAATGCTGGAAGGAGCCTTATTAATATGCTCGACAGCTTGACCTTCTGGGATCGACTCAAAGAAAAATGGAAAACTTACAAAAGTGCACAAATGGAAAACTTACAAAAGTGTATAACCGAAAAAGGACTTCTACCTAAAATGTCTTTGACTCAAAAATGTAAATAATCTAAATCCTTCCATGCAAAACAGAAAGAGGTAAGTATATAATTTGAAAACTTACATTTCTTACCTTTCGGCCAAGAAATGGAAGGTGACCTACCTTGTGGCATGCACACGCCTAGCTCCTAGTCTTTGACTTGGAGTAGGGTTACGAATCCTTGGGCCTTGACCTCTCTTGCCACTAAAGCCCACGTCTCTGAAGTCCCTTGCATTGTGGAGAAGCCTTTGGGCTCTTCTTTGCACTCTTGGCCCACTGTTCCTTGTCGAGCATCTTCTAGGAGCTTGTTGACCCACAAGCTGAACTTGTGAAAGAGTGTCCTTGATCTGCTCCTTGTCATTGCTCCTGGTCGCACCACTGGTGTAGAGACTTCCTTTAGTTGCATGTCTTGAAGCTGGTAGCTTATCTCGTCCGAGTCTCCTTGTGCAGATGTTGAAATGGAGGTGCACTCGGCTGGATCGGCTGTACCGGCTGGACTGTGCGAGGTATTGCCCGAAATGTCATCTGAGCCGGCCAAGTTGATCCCTGGCCGACCATATGTTCTGATGCCCCTATCAGGATCCGAGGTGTACGATTGCTTGTGAAATTTAAATTTTAGAAATATTAGTATTTAATAATTTATTATTAATAAAATAAGAATTAAATATAATAATAAATGAAGAAAAAATACTTACCACAAATTCAATAAACTATTTTTCTTGTCATTCAGTTGGCAAGACTGTCCAACAATAGTAGGAGCCGTCAAATTTGTTTTTAAAACTTTTGAAGTTTGACGGATTATAACCATTTTGTCTTGGTCAAACCTAATAAATTAAATATAATAATGTAAGTATTTTAAAATAAATATTTACAAATATATAGTTTTAAATTAAATTTAATTATTTTTAATTAAATATTTATGATATATATTTTTTATTTATTATTTAATATTATAAATTTAAATAAATAATCGATAAAAAAGTTACTAATCATATGGTGTTTGACACCGGCACTAGGTACAGTACAGTCAAGTACTGGTTCCACTCGATAATTTGTTTCTCCGTTTCCGTTTTGAAAGGCAGAGCCTTTTCCTCCTCATGCTCCTCAGATTCTTGAAGTTGATGAGACAGTTCTGTTTCAGGCATCGAGTGTGGGGCAAAGGTGTATTGGCGAGTAAGGTGGGATGCCCCTATATAAGCGGCGAATGACGGGTTCGAGGAGGCCAATGAGTTACGACCAGAAGAAGAAGGGATTTGTCATCTTCCATGGCCTCTCACCATTCTACCGCTACTCGCCATTAGAAAATTTGGGAAAGTTTGGGAACGTGTTTGAAAGTGTTTGAAAGTGTTTGAAAGTGTTTGAAAGTGTTTGAAAGTGTTTGAAAGTGTTTGAAAGTGTTTGAAAGTGTTTGAAAATGTTTGAAAGTGTTTGAAAGTGTTTGAAAGTGTTTGAAAGTGTTTGGAAAGTTTTGGAATGGTGAAATGAGGGAAAGGAGGCCACGTATATATAGGAAATCTTTGCGACCAGAAACGTGCTCGCAAGTTGGTCACAAAATGACCAATTTAATACGTGGTCGTTGAAATTTGCGAAGGGTTTTGAATTCCCTCCCAAAATAACTAGTGGTCGCAAATCGGTCGCAAATTTACGAAAAATTTACGACCAAGTAATAAATGGAGGGAGATGAGAATTTACGGAAACTTTTATCTCCCTTCAGAATTTAATGGTGGTCACAAATTGGTCACAAATTTGTGACCAATTTACAACCACAATTTAATTGTAGGTGTGGTTGCAAGTTGGTCACACTTCTTGTGACCAATTTTCGACCACACGTGAAAAATACCTCGTGATCGCTGAATGGTCAAAAACAATGTGTCCGCATTGTGACCACATATCAGAAATATTGTGTGGTCGCAAACTGGTCACAAAATAGCGACCAATTTACGACCACATATGTAATTTTGACATGTAATCGCAAATTGGTTGGAAATTAGTCACACATACTCTAAATCCTAAATTATAAGAGTTTTTTTTTTAAATTATGAATTATATGAGATTAATTACATCATTATGAGTTGTATTAACTTCAACTACTAAGTAAACAACAACAATTAACAAATTTACCAAATTTATATATCATTTAACTAAAACACTTAACACATTTTCTTAACCTTACACTACTTATTATAAACATTATATGTTTAATAAATTTAGTATAAGATATTTATAGTTTTGTTTATATTTTTATATTTATAATGATTTGTACATACCTAGCATTGAAATTATAAATTTTAGATGTGAAAAATACATAACAGACATGTAAAAATACACTTGTGGTCAAAAATTGGTCACAAAAATAGCGACCAATTTGCGACCATGTGGTAAAAATTACCATGTAGTCGCAAATTGGTCACAAAAATACAACCAAGTTGCGACTACATGGTAATTTTTATTATGTGGTTGCAAATTGGTCGCTAAATAGTGACCAATTTGTGACCACACCTTAAAAAATTGGTAATAAGATCTATAAGAAGTTCTGAAGGGCAATGAAAAATAGTCGCCCAAGTTGACGCGGTTCCAAATTTCCCAACATTGTCAGATGGTGTGATCTGGAAAGACAAACTAGGTATTGAATATTTGAGATTTGGTGAAAATGGAGAATGGGCGGGATAATGAAACATGCGGAAAATATCATTTTTACATTTGCACAAAATTTTAATATCATTTTTATAAGTAAAATATATTACATCTCTTCGTCCTGACTGAAATTCATCTTCTACTTCGGCATCTCCAACGTCGAAATCAATTTCTTCGCTTTGATTAACTCTATCAACCAAGCAATCCACTTCTATCTCATCAACCCCCTTTACCTCTTCATCATTTTCTTGTTGCACCAAGATCTTGTCTTTGTTTCTGTAGTTTCCCAAAATATTAGATCTCGGATTAACTTTGACAACACTAAGGCATGTTTGTTTTGATGATGTTTTGGTGTGTGGATAAAGAATATAACAAACTTGGTCAGCTTGAGAAGCTGCGGTACGTCATAACGATACGTAAATTAGTTAATTATATAAAATATTTATCTAAATTTATGTAATATAAATTAATATTACTTAATAATTAGTTATTTAGAAATTTTACGTACCTAGAATAAATAGTTCATATTTGTAGTATTTTCATGATGATAGGACATCAACGATGCCATTTTCCGACTTTCAAGTCCCCTTGGAAAATGTAGGATCTTACCATTCACATTTAAAAAGCTTGATCTTCAAATTTAAGAGTCCAACATACTCAATTTAAATGATATATGTTAAAATCTCGTAAAAATCAGCTTGATCAGATGCATCTAAGTAATTGTCTCATTTGACACAAACGCTGTAGTTACATGTCTTTCTTTTGTGTCCATGTTTATTCTTGTGGAACATATAACCTCTTGTAAAATAGATCGGCCAAGTTGTCACTTTGTTTATCGGGCCTTGTACTAACTCTTAAGCACATATTGGAAAGGATGTGCATCTGTTGAAGTGCTTCCATTTACCTATGATCATATATAAATATATACACTCATTAATTAGTATTTTAAAATTGTAAAAAATATAAATGACATATACAGATTAATTATATACATACATAATCTCGAACCATATATGAAATTGTTCCTCTCTTTTCGATGAAATGTCATCTTCATAAAGATATGGATACATACAACAACTTTGACTGTCAAACATGCTACAAAATTAAATGAGATATTTTAATATATATTGGTTAATTAGAATAAAATTATAATGTAATAAATTAAAAAAATTTCATAATAACTTCTTACATCTCAAGTAGACATATGCATGTGCATATTTGTATTCTTTTTTAGAGAGTCATATTTCTTTACTTTTACCACTTGGATGACCCATGTGAGTAAATATATTTGGCACTCTAGGATATGGATACACAGGGACGTCACTTTTATCAAATCTAGTGGACTTGTATATTATACACAATGCAACACAAAAAGTGAAGTAATTAAACATATAAATAAAATCATTAAATACATAATAATTTACGTTATCTACCTAGTTTTGGTGCGTATATGGGAAAAACGTAATGCACCGAGAAGTAAGATATCTCATCATTCACATATTGATACAAGCCTCGATTCAAGGTCTATATGCGCATGGGCTATTTGGAGAAGGTTAGGTGAGAAACTCGACCTTAGACTTCTTGGATAGGGGTTTTTGGGTTGGTATTCGATGGAAAGGTGAAGTGAACCACACGAGGGGTGATGAACCTCGTGATAAATCACAAACTTAGAGCTAGGAGGGCTGGTCTCAACTAGGTTCTAAGCGCACAAGATTCTTAAAGAGAAAACTTGTTGGAAGAAAGTTCTACTTTATTAATATCAAAAAGGTTGTCGAACTACAATGCTGGAAGGAGCCTTATTAATATGCTCGACAGCTTGACCTTCTAGGGTCGACTCAAAGAAAGAAAAGGAAAGATTACAAAAGTGCACAAATGGAAAATGTACAAAAGTGCATAACCAAAAAAGGACCTGTTCCTAAAATATCTTTGACTCAAAAATGTAAACAATCTAGATCCCACCCTGCAAAACAGAAAGAGGCATATATTCGAATTGAAAACTTACCTTTCTTACCTCACGGCTAAGAAATGGAAGGTGGCTGTCCTTGTGGCATGCACGCGCCTTGCTCCTGGTCTTCGACTTGGAGTAGGGTTAGGAATCTTTGGGCCCTGATGGCACTACTGGTGTAGAGACTTCCTCTAGATGCATGTCCTGAAGCTGGTAGCTTATCTGGTCTGAGTCTCCTTGTGTAGAAGTTGAAATGCTCGTGTACTCGGCTGGATCGGCTGTACCGGCTGGACTGTGCGAGGTACTGGCCGGAATGCCTTCAGGACCGGCCAAGTTGATCCCGGAGTCAGCGGCATCACCAAGGGGACCGGCGGTGTCATCCACATCACCACCAAGTGTGCTGGAAGCTTGGGCCTCTCCGCCGGCAATGCTGATCGGTCCGGTCCTATTGGTCAAGGGTCCGGCGGTACTGCTTGGGCCGGCAGACGTGCCAAATGGCCCGGCTGTCTCGGGCAAGCTTCCTGGTCGGCCAGTCTGGTCTCCTGGCCGGACATACGACCTGATGTCCTCATCATCCCCTCCCTCTTCAGTAGGTTTTGTCCTCAAAACTGGTTCATCTGCATGGAAAGGGGCTAAGTCAGTTACATTGAACGTGTTGGACACATTAAACTCACCTGGGAGCTCGATCCGGTAGGCGTTGTTGTTGATCCTCTCCAGCACTCTGAATGGTCCATCTCCTCTTGGTGCTAGCTTGGAACTCCTTAGGTTGGGGAACCTCTCGTGCCGTAGGTGTAGCCACACCCAATCGCCTGGTTGAAAGATCACCTCCTTTCTTCCCTTGTTGGCATGAGTCACGTACTGCCGGTCCTCTTCTCCAAGTTCTCTGCTACCTTCTGGTGTAACTTCCTTATGAACTCTGCCTTGGATGCTCCGTTGAGGTTGGTCATCTCTGCTGGTGGCAGTGGCGTTTGCTCCAATGGGGTGAGAGGGTTGAAGCCGTATACTACTTCAAATGGTGTCTCCTTGGTTGCTGAGTGCACGGCTCGGTTGTAAGCGAACTCTATGAATGGCAGGCACTCCACCCAAGTCTTGAGGTTCTTCCCTAGTGTAGTCCTGAGAAGAGTTGATAGTGTCCTGTTGACCACTTCAGTTTGGCCATCGGTTTGAGGATGGCAGGTGGTAGAGAAGAGTACCTTTGTGCCTAGCTTCCTCCAAAGGGTCCTCCCGAAATGGCTGAGGAACTTGGTGTCCCTGTCTGATACGATGGTCCTTGGCACTCCATGAAGCCATACTATCTCCCTGAAGAACAGCTCAGCTGTTTGCGTTGCATCATTGACATTGGCACACGGAATGAAGTGTGCCATCTTGGAGAATCTGTCCACCACTACAATGATTGCATCTTTGTGGTTGATCTTGGGCAGACCTAGAACAAATTCCATTGATATATCCACCCATGGATTCATCGGTATGGGCAATGGGAGATACAACCCGTGAGGTTGCACTCGGGACTTTGCCTTCTTGCAAGTCATGCACCTTGCACAATGAGCTTCTACTGTCCTCTTGATGGGTGGCCAGCAGAAGTGCTCCTTGACCACTGCTAGAGTCTTGTCGACACCAAAGTGGCCCATGAGTCCTCCTCCATGAGCTTCTCGGATGATAAGCTCCCTTAATGATCCTTGTGGTATGCACAGCCTCCTTTCTCGGAACAAGAATCCCTCATGGATGCAAAACTTGCCATGACTCCCTGTGCCACACTCCTTGTAGCTCTCAGCAAAGTCAGGATCATCCTTATATAGGTCATTGATGTGCTTGAATCCTAAGACCTTTGCCTCCATGGTGGATATCAAGGCAAACCTCCTTGATAGTGCATCAGCTACCACATTGTCTTTGCCCTTCTTGTACTTGATGAAGTATGGGAAGGTCTCTATGAACTCCATCAACCTGGCATGTCTCCTCTTGAGATTGGTTTGCCCTCTGAGGTGTTTGAGAGTCTCGTGATCAGTGTGGATCACAAACTCCTTGGACAGCAAGTAATGCTGCCAAAGTCTCCAATGCTCGGACAAGGGCATAAAGCTCCTTGTCGTAAGTGGGGTAGTTCAATGAGGCACCACCTAGCTTTTCACTGAAGTATACCACTGGTCTCCCTCCTTGGGTTCGCACTGCTCCTATGCCTATTCCAGAGGCATCACACTCCACTT